>AP028428.1:17087282-17209782 GCA_036509395.1 Antheraea yamamai | reverse complement strand
TATGCAAATAAAAATAAAAGAGGCTTATCGTGAAACGGGCTGGTATCAGCTAGTTTAAAAGTAAGTACGAATTTTTTGCGCGATCTTCGTCTGTTATGTAGTGGATTTTATATTTTATTCATAATCTTGTGTTATTTGACTTTATATTTTATAATATTGGTGGTGTGTTACGTAATATAATTCGGGTATTATGCACAAGTGAAATGGATACGAAATAATACCACGGAGCATGAATTCTGAGATGCCACAAAAACTCCCTGGAAAGTTCTAACAAGGGAGCCACCATTTTGTTAGAACATTGAAATTACCATAAGAAACTTGTAATATTACCTACTCGACAATGGCAGTAATAATCTAGAAGATCGATTGACAAAAGAAAACACAAAATAAAGGCATAAATACAGGTAACCGAAATATTGCAAAACGATGCATCTCCGGTGTACAATGAAAGTTCCTTGGTTATGTTCCCAGATAATATCGTTATTCATAAAGCAAACCCGGTTCTAGTGAAAGCCACAGCTGCATTTTACTTCCTCGGTAGCACGATACTAGAATTTCCTTCATGAATTTACGATCACATTGGTTCGTTTTTTTTTAGATACTTTTACCAGTGCTTTCTTCATTACAAGATAGGAACGTTTCATAAAGGTATCTCGTTTTTAACTAGAAAAATTATTGTTCAACGAATTTCCAGATTTTAATCAATTCAGTTTCTAGTCTTTGGATGCCATCTCTTCTAAATTCCTCAAAGATCATGTTAACCCGTCAAATACCTGCGTGTATTCCGAAATGACTAATAAATAAAGAGTTTTTTATTGCACTCTCATAACTGTGGCATAATTTAATAAGTAATTCTAAGTAATCAAAAAGTCGTATGATGCCATTTTAAAAGCACATTCACTACGTAAGAGACATTAAAAAGCTATTTCGATATAACAGTTGGGAACAGGTACTAAAAGGGTAATCGAAATACTCCATCCTAAATTAATTAACAGTATACTGCCCAAAAACAATTAACAAAAAAGTCATACAAATTAATTGAGACATAAATCACATCATTGCCAATTAAATTTCTTTTTTTTCCGATCGACCGCGAAAGGGACTATACAAACAGGCAAATGAAACTAGTTATGATCTGTTTCCACAGCGTAAATATTTGCGGAGCGGGTAGGGGCGGCGGAGGGGCACATGTCAAAGGCGCCGGCTCCGGTATTGATCTAACGCGGGCTCGGGGTGAAGGGAAGTACCGTGGGGGACGGGGGGAGAGAGGGTGTACGGGCCGCGTACTACGGGAGGCTGCCTTACGTAAGCTTGGGCGCAGCTCGTCTGACACCGTGTCTGCCAGCACCGCAGACGCTGATTAATAAAACAACCTTTATCGAATCACTGCAACTGAGATGTATACACGATGTCGATCGAGATCTGAAATTAATTGAGTTAACTCTGGCTCTATTTCATTTATTGTCGAGAAGTGCACTTATAACAATTGTCACAGCCATAACATTTGGTTAGTTTTGGAGTAAAACATTTAAGATATCTAGTATTGTCTAAGTTGTTACATTAATTCCCTGATATCGATATTCAACATGAGTAAACATGTTTCAATCTTCTACCAAATATCCGCAACAAGATTTCTACTATATACATATAATATATATATACTATGTTAAGTTACAATATTTATATATTTTTCTTGAAAGGATTGAAGTCTCGAATAATATTGACTAAATATAAATTACAAGCTGTGTCTCGCAGTTTATTTTTTTCAGTCTTCGACCTGCGCGCACCCTAATTTCGTTCTCGTTTAGTGTACTTACAAACCACGATACATCACAATTTTATAAATTTAGTTCTGTGTGTTACCACAACACCGAAATAGAAAAAAAAATAAAAGAAATTTATTAATCTTAGGGAGAACACCCGCGACTCGATCATTTCAGAAACCGTTCTTCATTTCCATGGAATTGAGAACTAACGAAAGAAAGCATTAATTAGATCTTTCTGTAAACAACATCTCAGACGTCTCATAACCTTTTTTTTTATTTAATCTGGTTCGGCAAAATGACTACACGCTACCTGATAGAAAGTATAGTACAGTCTATAAATAACGGCGACTGTCATTGTTAAATAGCAGTGGCAGTCATGGCTATCATGCCGACCTGCAAAAGTGCTTCTTCACGCCTCGTTTGAAGGGCCCCATGTCATAAGAGGAAGCGAACATACTGAATGGGAGGCGATTCCACATATTCACAGTACGACATCAAGAGCTTTCGAACTTCTTCTTTCTTGCCGGAATGGTTGCTACCGTGAAACTGTGGAGGCGCGTACCCGCCCGTGTAGTTCTGTAGTGGAAAGGTGAAGATGGAATGAGGTTAAACAGCTCTTCAGAACATTCGCCATGATACAGACGATAAAACATGCTCAGTGAGGCAATGTCTCTTCGCAACTGGAGCGGTTCAAGTTTGTTAGTAACGTCTGCGTCATTCACAATATGGACAACCCGTCGTTACAACCTGTCTAATGCATTAACGAGGTATTGAACAGATCCATCCCAGAGACACGAACAGTATTCCACGCACGGCCAACTTGTGCCTTATAGCTGACCGGGCGTGAAAAACCGTCGCACTCTATTCAGGATGCCCAATCTCTTAGATGTTGTACCTATATATGTATTATTATAAGGACCATATATTTGTTTACATTTGGCCGTAATTATTGGACTAACTTAATTGATAAACAAAAAATTACATTGCAAACACTTCGGTGTTGTTTTGTTTGACTAAGTAGTCATAATTTTGTATCTAAACAACATATAACTGTTTCTTTTTCACCACCGATATTGAGAATACGCCACCTTACTTCCACATTTTATCTAAGACAGTGTGGCGTTACAATATTATTTTACGTATGTGTGCGTTATCGTGTCATTTGTTTTGTCAAAATATCATGTAGGTAAAGTATCTTTAGTTATAATATCATTGGTTTCAGTAGCCACCCAGAGACCTAGTATTTCAGTTACACTGTTATTCAACATCAGATGAAGTTGTGGTAAAAAGATAATCTTATACAGTGAAAAAAATGAATTGTTTTCTTCTTTAAATGCACATAATTTCGAGTAGGAATTTCTCATACGTAAAGGTAAGATATTAAATTCAGGTGATACGTAAATCGGTTTACCCGAGGCCGGGTCGCTCCCCATGCTCAGCGCGAGGGTTAAACCGATTAGAGTAACAAGATATTTTAAGCGGATCATTGCAGTTTAAGACCCTTTTCTTTGTTTTGCGAAGTAATCAAGAAGTCTCTACGACTGAATAAAGAAATCTAATTACGACAGGGTTTTTACGAAACAATTGTCCGATATTATTGTCCTAAAAGCAGATTTATTTTTAAAAACTTAACCGTGATTTAGTACTTCTTTGTTATAACTAAATATATCCGATTCTTAATTATAACGCTCTCATTCTGTAATTATAAACATAAATACAATAATTGTTTCGATTTATCTGTTGTACCCACGTCAACAAACTTAAAAACTTTAAAACCCGCCAAATGTATCTGTTTACAAGATATAGTTTAGGTTTTCGATTTCGATTATCAGAATTTCGTCATAGCGACGGAAGATTTTAGTAAAATTATAATATTGACAAAATTTTGCCAATCGGCATACTGCAGTCGTGAAATATATGCTGAAAGCTATCAAAGTTCAATAATATACGTTTGTGAAAAATATTACAATAGAAGGTCGGTGTATTTACGTTTAAAATTGAATTTTCACGTAGATGTTCGTTTTCTTGTACCGGCGTGTTCGCGAGTGCCGCCGCTTGGAGCGGAGCACCTGACGGCGTCCGAAAGCACATTTAAAATAATTTTAAATTCTGAAGTTCTGTCGGTGACGGCCGAACTTGAGCGAACAATGGCCGCGAAACATTCCCTGATTGCTAATGAGGACATTGTGGAACAACTTGAATTAAACGAAATGGAATAAGGAAATCTACGAGGGAAGTTCGTCAAAATATTCGGCGCAAAGTTCGTGACTTATTATTTCCTTTTATTATAATAATTTATTACTAAAATTGCTACATAAATTTGTTATAATGTACAAATGTCATATAATTGCAGAACAGTTTTTAATTTTCAAGGTCAAGCCCACGTATATAGTAATATGTAATAAGCATTTAACTTCGTTTCAAAAAGAAAACAAATCATTACATAGTATAAAGTCATAGGCATTCGGACTTAATGCCTATGACTATATTGCGTATTTAACGCATAATGTGTAAATAAATAAATATAAAACAAAGTCCCCTGCCGCGTCTGTCTGTCTGTTCGCGATAAACTCAAAAACTACTGAATGGATTTTCTTGCGGTTCTCACCAGTAGATAGAGTGATTCACGCGGAAGATTTTAGATTATAATTTGCCACGGTTTTCTATTATCAGGGCGGGACAACGCCCGCCGGGCCCGCTAGTTTAATAATATATTTAAATTATGAAAGGTTTTTTTCTTAGAATTATGGCTGTTTGCAACTTCTAAACACCCGACAAACCAAAACAATGCTCTTGTCTTAACTTGTAAAAAAAAATGAAACATTAAACTCAGGAGATATTTTAAGAGGTTATTATTTGAAGATAAATAAGCTTATAACTTTCAATACGAGTACAGTTAAGAAGTAACGATGACTTTGGTTCTCATAGCGCGTAAACTATAAAACGTTTCTACAAATCATAACGAGACTAGCAATGTATTTTTGCGTCGGTTTTAGTCTATGTATATCCATCAATTAAATCCATAAAAATATATGATTCATATTAATATCAAGGCAATGACAATTAAAAGGCACTGCAATCTATGCAATGCTTATTTTAAAACTATGTATTGGGACGGTAGATAACAACATCTTCTATTGAGTGCACTGATAAAGATATGATTGTAGTAAGTCAGGCCAATCGCGATTGTAAAATATAAACATCTGTAACACTAATATTTCATGACTAAAGTTCCAAACAGGTTTGAAGACCACCTGACAATAAGACGTTTTAAAACCAAAGTTAAACAGAATTGCAATAATTTACATATTACAAGTCTTGAGCATTGAGGTGAAAAGTCTCATGTCCATCTGTATAAACTCTTGCAATAGAAAAAAATAAATTAATCGATATTAAACATATAACAAACAGATATTATAGTGGGCGATACTTTGCACTTCCGCTTGGAATTGATTGAATATTACTACGTCTACGTCTATCGATGTATTATCGATCTGAAGATATTCCGTGATGGAGCGAAACACGTTTAGACGTAGTAGTGTTCAATCAATTCCTATACTATACTATAATATTTACCGCAAAGTACCACAAAGTAACGCCTTCTTCAATCAAATATATAACAGAGTACAATAATAATTGTAAAAACATTTCCTATCCTGACCTGAGCTGTTTAATACTCGCGTCGGTATCATCTCAGCCATTAATTAAAAAGGGCTCATCCCCTAACAATGATAGCTGTATATTTATATCAGCGCTATGCCATGCCATGCCGTGACAAATATAAATCGCACGAATTTAGCTTCTGAGAACATCGAGTAAAGGGTGGCCAGCGAAACGGAAAAAATGCTTAACCTGTTTCCCTCAATCATATTTCCGTTCTGTGATAGAATCGGAATAATGCTTCGGAAATATTAATTCGAGTACTCGAAGCATTTCCGTTTGTTAATAATATCGAGAATATATTTTTTTATCTGTAAGCAAGCGTGACTACGTTGATAAAAATATGTGATTGGAGTTTTTGACGGGATCTTGGAATGCCATGTAATAGGTTTATATTTTATCCATAATCTTGTGTTATTTGGCTCTATATTGTGTAATGTTGGTGTTGCTTTACATAATATAGTTCGGTTATTGTGCACAAGTGAAGTGGATCGGAAATAATACCACGGAGCATGGATTCTGACTTGCCACAAAGACTCCCAGGAAAGTTCTAACAAGATGGCCACCATCTTGCTAGTTCATTGAAATTATATGAAGAAACTTGTAATATCGTTACTCACTTGATAATGGCAGTAATAGTCTACTAAAAGACTGGTTGCCAAAAATAAAATAGACGAAGAAATATGAGATTATTTGTAAAACAGTTTCGTATCGTTATTGGGTTGTAACGTACAATTACACGTACTACATAAGTAAATGATATTTACTTAAATGATTTAATAAGCTAATCTATACTAATATTATAAAGAGGTAAAGTTTGTGAGTTTGTGACGTTGTAGGGGGTAATCTCAGGAACTACTGGTCCGATTTGAAAAAATCTTTTAGTGTTATATAGCTCATTTATCGAGAAAGGTTATAGGCTATATAATATCATCACGCTAAGAGCAATATGAGCGGAGCACCAATGAAAAATATTTCAAAATCTGTTTTTTTTTTCCCTTAAGAGCTTCCACGGCGCGTTAGCGTTAACCCAAAATAACTATTTCACGCGAACGAAGTCGCGGGCAGAGGCTAGTATAGTATATACTAATAGCAACCCGTGGATCTACAAGAAGTTTTATGCAATAATTAATTTATGATTTCTAAAACTATTATTCATAATATTCAAGTATGTTACAATTCTAAGAGTATTATTGACAGTTCTTTTCTCTCAGTATGTTTGTATGTCCGGATTTAACTTTAAAAAATCAGAGGAAAATTATGGAATCTTGAATACGGGAAGTATAGGTATATAATTCCTTAATTGACAGGTTACCACAATTGTTAACAATATTTTTAGATGTTGAAAAAATATCTATAAATACTTTTTTTACAATTTCTAAATGGTAACTTTTTATCGGTATTTTATAGTCAACCAAGGAGTTTACAAGATTTCATTAAAATCAGTTGAGAGTAAAATGTCCTTTTTCTTTGTTTTTTATACTTTTTTACAATTTCTAAAAGAAGTTCTTTCAATTTTGTACTCTGGTAAGTGAGGAATGATATACAGGAACTATAAGAAAGAGTATATATAATCAATTCAATTCAAAATTTTTTTCTTTATTCAATTTAGGCCCTGAGAAGGCGCTTATGAACGTCAAAACTACCGCCGTTTCGGAAAACAACCCAGTCATCGAGAAGAACCGGCAAGAAACTCGATCCGATTTATCTCTTCATCATTACATAGATTACATAACATACATACATCATTACATATAAAACAAAGTCCCCTAGCGCGTCTCTCTGTCTGTCTGTTCGCGATAAACTCAAAAACTACTGAACGGATCTCCATTCGGTTTTCACCAGTGTATAAAGTGATTCATGGGGAAAGTTTTAGTATATAATTTGTCAAGGATTTTTTTATAATCCTTACGGGACAACGTCTGCCGAGCCCGCTAGTGGTATATATTTTTACAAACTATAAATAGTTACATTCGTTTTTAGTGGATGCACAGAGAGGGGCGTCATTTCCAGACATCACAGTCATTCACATATTGATCCACCCTATAATAAGCCTTTAGATATTAAAACCTGCTTGACACGGTTCGTGAACTCACTATCCGGCAAAACGGTAATATGTTTTGGGACTTTGTTATAAAACCTAACACTATTACCTAAAAAACTGTTTTCGGTTTTATTACAAAAACAAAAACGAACACAGGTATAACACGAGTTTTACTAAACAGGGCCTGAATTTTAAAATCTAGCCGAAATCAAGTTTAAAATACTTTATTACAAAAGCGTGTCCAAGCAGTCTCTAGCTAAACATCTGATATAAGTTTTTTTATGCAAGCAACTTTGAATAGCATTCGTTCAATTCGATCTCATCATTCAAAAACGTTCCATTACATACAGATATTATACAAACAGTTTAAATTTATGAACAATATTTTTATTCAGATCTTCATTAAGAAATTTTACTTATTATTAGTTATCATTATTGTGACATTTTAGTTAAAAGAAAGTGATGTACTTTTTTTTAAGTAAAAGTTCAATGCGTATTTAACTTTTTCTTATAACACGGAGTGAGCCTGAAGCATGGAATTATTAATTTGTTGCTGTTTCAAGTGTTTAAATTATGTTGGTCTTTTACTAGATCCAGCATATTTAAGTTTTTGCGGACATACATTAAATTATCAAGAATATATTGGGAGGGCAGAGTTAAGATAACGAATTCCTGAAACTTAGTCTTTAATGATTCGCGAGGATAAAAAGTATTTTATATTAACATACTTTGATTTGTTTTCAAAATCCCAAACGTAATTTAAATCAGAAGTGTGCAATATTTTATTGTGGTTATTTTTGTTTCAGAGTTAAGAACTGGGCGTTGAAATTTGGCGTGGACTTATGGGAATTCGGGCGACATTTCACAAAAATGAATCAAATACAAAATGTATGTACTAAACCTAATTATGTATAATATAGTATTATAATAATTGCAGGACTCGTTAAAATGTTAATTCATTTAGATGAAGATTATCTATTTGAATATTTAATCGAATAGGTGGTTTGAAGTTGGTAGAGCCACGTTGAAGCTATTACTGATTTCAGCATGAATGGGTCGGCTCGTCCGGGGTAGTACCACCCTCTCACAGAAAATCGACGTGAAGTAACAGTGCTTGCATTGTTGCGTTTCGTTCGGTCAGTGAGAGCGCCGGAGGCCACCTCCCCTCCCTGTCTTCTTCCTCCCCTCCTACTCCCCCACTCACCCCACCCCTCCCCCCAAACACAGGCTGGCAACGCACTTGCGACTCCCCTGGTGTTGCTAATGTCTATGGACGGCGGTGATCACTTAACATCAGGTGACCCGCCCGTTCGTTTGCCTCCTATAATATAAAAAAAAGAATATCATGTAATTACTAATGGTATATTACGGTAAAAATGGCTATGGGTTTTGGTATTTGTGTAATATATATATAATCAACCTTCATGGCGTTTGCATCAGTTTTCATGCTTTATGTTTTTTTCATTGGTAAAGTACATACAAAAAAAATTGGAGAATAAATAGTGAACAAAAAAAATTTTTACGTGTATTTTTTTTATAAGCCCGTTGTAAAGGTTTTATCGATTGTGTCAAAAATATGATTTTTGTAAGAAAATCTATGATCTTTAAAATTGTCTATGACAATAAAAAAAAAATCTCTGACATATTTCTTTAAGAACGTATAAGATTCTGTTTTAATTGTTTTCTTATTAAGCATATTTTATGGGAAATATAAAATTTGAAGCTGAATCAGTATAAACTTACCAAAATGGATTAATCCTTTCATTATATTCTTCCATTAGATTATTCCAATTATACATAATTAGGCTTAATAATAGTCCCTAGGTGACGTAAAATCCGAATTATTTTATTTTTTGTAGAAAATAGATTGTGCGTTAATTATGAGAAAATTATTCTATGAAATTTTTCCATTACCAACAGCTTGTTTTCTCACAGTTTTATAATAAGAATGTATGAGATCTTTCCCACTGGAAATTTATTTTTACATACGTGTACCTGATTATTAAAAGAAACTGCTTCAGTATCGAACGACATTAAAAGAAAATGTTACATGCTATCATTTCCAGCGATGAAAAGAATGAATCTCATACAGAAATAGTAAGTGAAAATGTTCTCTCTCGAAACAGGCATGAAAGCATTCAACTGATAACTAGTCTAGACGGATTGACGCTTTCATACAATACGCTGTGTTTGCACTTTACGTTCTCTGCCCAGTAACAAAAGAGTAGGAAAGTCTGTATATACAAAAATATTTTAATTAATAGTCTGTTTAAACAGTAGAATTTGAAAAGTTTTTGCATGTTTATTATTAACTAGCGGGCTCGGCAGACGTTGTCCCGCCCTGATTATGAAAAAATCCTTGACAAATTATATACTAAAACGTTCCTCATCAATCACTCTATGTACCGGTGAAAACCGCATGAAAATCCGTTCGGTAGTTTTTGAGTTTATCCCGAACAGACAGACAGACAGACGCGGTAGTGGACTTTGTGTTATACTATGTAATGATGATGTTATTGGATTAGGATTTTTAATCTTAAACATTTTAATAATTTATAGATAAAAACCCTAATACCATGAATACAATCTATGCATGGGTCATTCCATGTCAAATCGACAAATTTTTTACCTGACCCCCTTTGATTTCGCTGAAAATTTTCTATCTTTTTCTACCCCCGAAAGTTATTTTTCAGAATTTTTTCAAATTTTTTTTCCCAACTCAAAAAAAGTTATGAATTTTTGAAAAAAACCGCTCTTGTATTTTTAAATTGCCAGAACTTTTTCAAAAATTGACCGTTTGGGAAATTTTTTTTTTCAAAATTTTTGTTTTTAAATGTAGTTTTCGAAAAAAAATATGAAAAAATTTTCAGAGTACCAGATATATGAAATATTTTAGTTTTTTTGAAAAAACCGTAATTTTCTCAAAGTCCGACCGTTTTTTTTTTTTTTGCTCTAAAAATACTTCAACTAATTCTGCAATGATCCCCGTTAATCAAAAGATGTGACGACAGTCGTTTCTAATTTTTTTTCTTGATTATAAAAAAACTTTTGTTGAATTTTTGCTGATTTTATATAACTTTGTTATGAAATTTTTTTTATTTCCTCGTGAAACCTCAAAAGTTGAAAAATAAAATTTTATTGGAGAATTTCAAGTGATTATCGTCCAAGAAATTGTTATTTTAAAAAAAAAAAATATTTTTTTCTCTCATTGACGTTATTTTTTTACTCTTATGGACGTTTTTTTTTTGGTACTGAAATATGACAACTTCAAAAATACAATGGGTTTAAAAGTTACCTCCAGTTGATACAATGTGATAATTTAAGAGCTATCGATTGTCGGTAAAAAAGATATCATCTACATTTCATTTAAATAATATGGATTAATAAAAATTACGGTTTTTTCAAAAAAACTAAAATATTTCATATATCTGGGACTCTGAAATTTTTTTCATATTTTTTTTCGAAAAATACATTTAAAAACAAAAAATTTTGAAAAAAAAAAGTTCCCAAACGGTCAATTTTTGAAAAAGTTCTGGCAATTTAAAAATAGAAGAGCGGTTTTTTTCAAAAATTCATAACTTTTTTTGAGTTGGGAAAAAAAATTTGAATAAATTCTGAAAAATAACTTTCGGGGGGTAGAAAAAGATAGAAAATTTTCAGCGAAATCAAAGGGGGTCAGGTAAAAAATTTGTCGATTTGACATGGAATGACCCACATATAATAAGAATGTAAATGTAACGTGTCTGTACTTTCGATTTTCGTGAAAAATATTGTTGCAGGTGTCTAGGAATAGGTAATAGAATACATTTCAATCATTTTTAGATACGTCTGTCTATCTGTTTGTATGAACACGCATCACTGCTAAAGTACTGGGTTCACCATAAAACCTCATATAAGAAAATCACAAAGCATATCCTCGGGAGTAACTGAATCTATGTTTCATTAAAATCGGTCAACTCTATCAAAAGTTATTGTAATTTTAATGGTGCCGCGACTTAACTATGAGAGATAAGCAAATGGACTAAATACGTTCAGATGACTTTAATAGTTTTTGCTTTGTACGTCAGGTTCCACGTGGACGAAGTCGCGGGCACAGCTAGTAATATATAATTGTGTTACTGCGACTGATAATAATTTAGAACTGATCTAATATCAAGGAGTTTACTTTTCCAGAAATAAAATTGACTCTAAAATTAATATTACGAGTGCTCGGCCAATCGAACTTCGACCATAGAGAAAAAAAAACTTTTCAATTTTTTATTGATATCTCTAAAATTTGGAAATAGCTAAAAAATAAAAAAGAATGAAGAAAATTGTCTGAGAAACAGAGGAGGGAGATGGTCTTAACCATTTCCACATTGCTTATATATATTAGGTCTTTACCTATGAAATTGCCGTTTTGTATGAAAAAATGTAAACGATTTTTTTTAATGTATTTTTTTTGTATTAATCGAAGTAATCACCCATGCAATCAATGCATCTTTGCCAACGCAGTGACAGTTTTTTGATGCCCTTCTTAAAGAAATCAGCTGGACGGGAGGCAACAAATTCTTCAAAGGCCTTTTGTACTGCCTCTCGGGTATCGAATTTTTTTCCCGCCAAGGAGTTATCCAAATTCTGGAAAAAGTAGTAGTCTGTAGGCGCAAGGTCTGGTGAGTAGGGCGGATGACGGAGAACTTCCAACCCCGGTTCTTGCAACTTGGAGACCGTCTGCTGTGCAGTATGAGGTCGCGCGTTGTCGTGCAGGAGCAGCGGAGACGAGCGATTGACCAATGCTGGTTGGAGATGTGCCAGCTTCTCCATCATTGTGTTCAGTTCTTCACAGTACACATCTGCAGTAATGCTCACCCCGTTGGGTAAGAAGCTGTGATGAATCACACCGGCGCTAGACCACCAAACAGTGACCATCACTTTTCTAGGGGTAAGTTTTCGTTTAGGGCATTGTTTAGGTGCTGAACCAGGATCCAACCAACTTGCTGAGCGCTTGCGGTTATCAAACAGAATCCATTTTTCATCGCAGGTAACAATGCGGTTCAAAATTCCTTCATTTGTGTGTCTGTTGAGCAGTGCAAGGCACGTCTCGACGGGTACTTCGCGCTGGCGATCATTGAATTCGTGGGGCACCCATTTGTCAAGCTTTTTTACCTTGCCAATTTGACGCAAATGGACCAATATTGTTTTGACGCTAACGTCGAAAGCTGCTGCTAATTCAGCCGTAGATTGTGTATCATCAGCTTCCACAATCGCCTTTAATTCGTCATTGTCGACCAAAGTCTTCGGACGACCGCGAGGTTCATTTTTCAGGTCGAAATTCCCAGAACGGAAGCGAGCAAACCAATAACTGGTGGTGCGTTGGTTTGTAGTGTTAGCTCCGTAAACGTCGTTGATGTTGCGTGCCGCTTGTGCCGCGTTGCTACCACGACGGTACTCATATTCTATAATTACTCGAATTTTTAACGTATCCATGATGACAAAAAAGATTGAAATGCGATGAAAATGTAACACTAATCAATAAACAAATGACAACTTTTGGAAAAAGAATTCCATGTTTTTAAAATAAAATTAATTTGAAATTAGAATTCTTAGCCAAACAAAAATTATTTTGATTTGAAATGGCCAGTACTGCAGAACGGCAATTTCATAGGTAAAGACCTATTATATCGATTTACTTATAATAATATAAACAACGCAATATTACGACATGAACATCATATTTAACGGACACTTCTATGTACATTAACAAGTTTTTATGCAAACTTTCCATACCGAACACTTCCTCTACATTGTCGTTTCGTTCCTACGTATCCCTCGACCTAGTTTCCTCTGAAACCGCAGACTATAGGGCTGCGGTATCACAAACACAGATCAATAGATTAGCGTTCTATATTCCATATTTATAAATTTTTGTAATCCCGTTTATTTAGTTTAAAAATATATATATATTGATTAATAAATTCCTCAAATTTTAATAAAATGATAAGAGATTTTTTGTATTCAATGTTTAGTGATTTTTTTTTAATGTAAATATAAAATTTCGTACAGAAATATGCAATGCGCCATCTTAATAACCTCTTAGCTCCACACCTTTGATCTACACTGAGTTTTATATTTAAAGTAGGTAAGTGAAAAATGTGTTCTGAATTATAAAAATGTGTACAAAACGTGTTAATTTCAAAAATAGTAAATACTCATTGACATATAAAAACCTAAGACGCACAGTCTCGAATAAAAGTAGCGATCAAAACCATCCGCAAAACTCCCCGATGTACATACGTGGTTATAGTTATGCGATAAACTTAGGATTTTGCAAATTCAACCTTACCTGAATGATTTAAAGTTATTTTTACAAGAGCGCAATCGACGCGAGACTATTTGAAATGAGTGCATAATCCACAATTATGGGTTGGGGTTGGTACCTTGGGGTTTTGTATATCAATATTACATAGTATAAAACAAAGTCCCATACCGCGTCTGTCTGTCTGTCTGTTCGCGATAAACTCAAAAACTACTGGACGGATCTTTATGTGGTTTTCACCAGTGGATAAAGTGATTCACGTGTTTTGGTATATAATTTGTTAAGGATTTTTTTTTAATCAGGGCGGAACAACGTCTGCCGGGCCTGCTAGTAAATACTATATAAATCAAGGACCGGATAACAGTATAGAAAAAATATCGATTATTTTATTGCTTAATTTATTATACATATAATCTACCGAATTAAGCTTTGATATAACTCAGCCATGTGTCATATTATCTTAGCTAGAGTAGTAAAACAATCAAAATTCTGCGGAGATATCCCATCTCTAACTAATATAATGTTTGGTGTAAACTTCTCATCGGAACTTTATTCAATATTACTGAACCGTAGCCGTGTTCGCCCACTACCCACATCCAGCCGGTATTGTCTATATAAATTCTTAATATTGTTATCTTTTTTATTCGTCCATACATCTAGTTGTTTATATATATATTTATTGAGTTAAATAAGAACTGTTTTACCTTTTCTTTAAATTAGTAGAAAATGGAAAACTATTATGATTATATGTGGACATTTTTTTATAAATCGGTACAAAAGATATTACAATGTTAAGAATAACTAAACTTGAAACCTTAAAGCTTATAACCTTAATGGTATCGTGACCAAACACGGCGTCAATTGATGTAAGTTCCAGTTTGTACAATGAGCCTAAATTTTCGTTGAAGGAAAACATCAGGATAAAATCATAGCATGCTTTTTCTAGCTAGCTTCAACGCTGTAGTTGAAAATCTATCGTCAAACATGTATAAGTCTCTTCCGTCATCTGCACTTGAGATAATCCTTTTCTATCTTTATCGTATGTACCATTTTAAACCACAACAGCATTTGACATCCATTGAGATTGTGATCATATGTTAATAACGTACAAAATTTATATCCAAACATATTAGTTTAACTCAAATGATATGATGATACAAATGCATTATTAAAGAATTATCTATTTCATTGTCGACAAAGTCATCCACACTAAACGATTAGGTATACTAAAATAGATAAAACAAATAACAGAGATAAAATAAAAAATTGAAAAGAGAAACAAGTAGCAGTACATAAATATATGCTCGATTATATGATATATTAGTAGGGGTGTGCGAATATCGTTCGAATCGAATCGAATCGAATATCAATATTCGATTCGAAATTCGAATCGAATTATTCGAAATTTTTCGAATTATTCGAAATTTTTCGAATTATTCGAAATTTTTCGAATTATTCGGGAACTTTCGAATAATTCGAATTTTCGAATTATTCGATTCGAGTATCGAATCGAATATTAATATTCGATTCGGAACGAATAATTCGTAAGTTCGAATTATTCGCACACCCATATATATTAGTTATAATAATGAATTCTTTGAAGGATATTGATAATACACTATTTGTAATTGTAATAATCAAAATAAAACCCAAAAATCCTTTTGGTGAAAAGTTGTAAATTCGCTAAAAGGTTCTAACACTTCATGTTTCCTATTTGTCTTGTTTCAATTCCATATGAAAGCGGATCTAAGTATATAAGAAGCTAGTTTTGACTTCTAGAAAGTTTGTAGAAGTGGATTAAGTTAAATATCGTCAATATATCACAAACACATATAAATCATAAAGTATACATGTAATGTACCTTCAAAACATTACTGTAGCAATAGAAAAAGACAGGTATAAATATAAAGGTAAGGGTTGTGGTAGAAAACATATGTGCAAGTGGCGGATTTCGAGCAAATGTTAGGTAGTTACGTATTCCATTACACTATACCTATAGGTATAACATATATGTCCAGGAGAGGCTTAGAGTGAAAACTTATAACTGTTATTTTAAGTATCATTCATTATTTCCTTGTGGAAGCAATTGCGATATAAATTTATTTAATTGTTGAATACGGAATTCTTTTTATCGTTGTTGGTAAACTTCGTAGGCTTAAATTTGATATTTATGAAGAAATAAAGCAATTACTTATTGAGTCTTTTAAATACATGATATTTTAAATAGCCTAATTTTCCATTAATTTAATTTACGAATACAAATTTTCTAACATTATACATATAAGAATGGAGGATTCAATGAAGTATAACATTTCATCTTGGAAGCACCACAGTCATCAGGAGTAGCCTATGTTTATCCTCGAAACAGCAATTATTTTGAGATAGTTTAAACCAATGTTGCTATAACTATTTAACATTACAAACATACAGAGGCATAAATATGCCTGTTTAGTGCTTCATAATTAAAAAATGTGATTTCAGGTAGATATGCAATCAAGAACTAACCCGTCAAATATACCCATGTGTACTAATAAAGTCGATGGAAAGCCTTATTTACGGTATGAATATGAAATAATAATGAAAATATTACATCGTGATTCATGCAACGGTTGGAAAAGAATATAAGCTCATTTCATTGAACGAAGCATAATATTTTTATAAAGCGCTCTTTATAATGAAGTTTTACAATGAAATGAATCCTTGCCGAGCTCAATCTTGGCATTCTAACGAGAATATGAAATTCCACGACGACTTGTCCGTCTTGCGCTTCTGATGTTCGTACCAGCAAACTTTAATTTCATTATACTACGATGTAATTAGCCGACGTTAATTATTAATATTCCGCAATTAAAGTAATCTCCTTGCCTTTTTAATTACTTGGGATATCATTTTACTAGACAGGTTGTTTTGACCTTATTTTTTAGTTATAATATTACAAAGATGTTAACCGGTCTGTATGTTAATCTGTTTGTGTCTGTATGTTAAACCTTACCTGATCATGTTACAATTAAATTAATATAATGAACAGTATAAATTATTTTCTATACCTTAACTAATTACTACTACTATTAATACTACTAATGCGAATGTGTGTTTGTTTGTTACGTTTTGACGCCTTCAATCTATAAATATCTATAAATACGCCTCTGTTAGACTTTCTACGTTACGCAACGGATTTTATTATGGTTCTTACTAATATTTAGAAAATTCCTTTCAGAAGAGATATAGTAGGTACCTACCATATTAATAAAATGTAGAGTACACTGGATGTATTGAAATCAAGTCGTAAAGTTATTTTTCGGCTGTTTACATAATCCAACACGCTGGCTAAACCGAAAGTCTGTGATAGCATATATCTATCTCGTAACGATAAGCCACAGTAATCATTGTTACTTATTAGATATTATTAAAAATATATATTTGCGAAGTTATGTTGAATATAGTATAATCCAATGTCTGTAACTGCCCTTTACAGTATAGGTATAATTTCACTAAATATCTTAAAAGATAATTATGGATGCAAAATCAATCGCAACAAAAAAAACATTGTCCGATGAGCCTCACGAATTTTCATTGATTCTGATGAATTGTAACTATTAATGTACAAAAAAATGGGTCGAATACATAACGTGCTTAATTTGTTTGGATATTTATGACACTCATTAATAAGTACAAGTCTCCCTGTTTGCTATCTTTATATGAGCCATGCGCAATGAAATTTGTTACAAGTGGCTTGATTGTCGAAAAAGATAGGTTATTTTTCATCTTGAGTATATTAAAAATACCCAAACAAAGTCGTGGCAAATGTTAGATTTAAATAATGTTGAACTTCATATTCTAGCATTGAATATTGAAGGCTAAATGATTTTAACAGAGTAATAACATAAACCAAAGATTTTTTTGCGAGATCTTAGTTTCTCATTTAGTAATATACCACGTGAATGGTAAGTTGCTCGTAATATTCTAGGACATGATGGTCCTAGTGGTGGTCATGATCACATTTAACATATAATATAAAACAAATACTAATAAACAACAAAGAGAACCTTAGTTAAAGTTCGTTCTCAAACTTTAAATGTATGGATACCATACTGAAACGTAAAGACATGACGACACCTAGGTTGAATGTATATATGTAATTCATGAACTGGCGGTATTTTTTCCTATATTACTGGTACATTACTGGTGTCATTTCCCGTGGAATAGTTTACATGGAACACACACACACACAACACAACATCGCTTCTAAGATATTACAAGAAATATTTGAATAAGGTTATCATTTTGAATATTACATAAACATATTATACAAACCTTAGCCCACCTATTCCACGTAATTAATATTTAATTTAATTGCATTACGAATGAAGTCGTTTTAATAAGTTAGTTATATATTAAATTAAAGTTTACCCGTAGTTAGCGGTATTCGTCGGTAAATACGGTTGTACGAAACAATGGAAAGTGAAGTTTAAAGAGGTTCCCGCAAACTATCAGTCAAACTTCGACATCAAGGGGATAAAACGCACACAGAAAAACAATTCGACCCTGTTTTTCACTAACAATAACGACCTCTCGTAGAATATAAGTTTTATAATGATTGGAATAAATAGTTACTATAATAAGAAGTAACTATACAGTTATTCAAGTTTATTTTTCCCACTTTTGGAATCGTCAAACGTGAGGTTTTCGATTGTTAAGTTTAAAACACGGTAAACTAAACTATCTGTCCCTCTAATAGATAAACTTACTTACTACTATGTTATACTGTTTTTTCCACAACTTGAATTTTGATTAGTATTAAAATACAGGATAATAAATTAATAATAATAAACAAAGTAATAAAAATAATAAAGTCCTACAAATCAAATATAAGCATAAGAAATGTAAGAACAATGTGACGACATAATTTCACGCACAGTCATTTAATTTCAAGCTAAGCGATAACTTGTTGCATTATGGTAATTCAATAATATAAAGGTATTTAACATGCCCACATAGAACTAACTTCACCACTAAATAAACCATACCACACGAAAACCAGTCATGTGCTAGGATCAAAACTGTGAGCTCTCGTTGCTTACTACCACGATACCTCAAATCCTGTAGGAACATGTTTTGTATTTCAAAAACGAAATACGCTATATATTATTTTTATTATAAAAAAACATCAAAAACTCGCCATTATAAGACTAAACACGTATATGATTTAAATAAGTTTCTTTTTTCAATAATCCTTAAACGAGTAAAAGTACATAAAAAAACTATTAACGTAAAAGGAACAACCGATACGACCAAATAAATTTTCCGTCGACTTGATGTTCAGCAATTCGCTTAGTGGTGTTAAGGAAAACGGAACAAGGCGACCCTCATCCTTTTCCGCACATATTTTTTGTGGGTAAATGGAGTTCCCTTGTGTGAAATGCACAAATCCGTTCGGGCGGAGTGGAAAATCCTGTCCGGCGACAAGAAACGGTGCGACGGATCTTGCTACGCGAGGTTCGATCGAACCACCAAGCGTGACATAGCGCTTTTAATGTACTCATTATATTTATACAACTAAACAGTAGCTGTATACATTATTTTACTCAGAATATATTTCCAAAATGGTTTAGAACATAATTTACGAATATTTTAAATGTTATAGTTCTTCCTTTTACAAAAAACAAGAAAATAAAAAGGCAAAATATGCTTGAAAACTGTATAACAAAAACTGGAGCTATACGAAAAGTATTTAAAGAGATGAAAGAAAAATCAGAGTGGGTATTAAATTTAAAAAAGCGAAATGGGAATATGCTATCGAGACGGCCGGACATAATAAGCGAAGCAACACACTTTTATAAAAACCTCTACACTAAAAAAGAAGATTATGATTGCTACGTAATAGATAACAATGGCGAATCTAACAAAGATGTTGAACTACAAGGTATGTTGAAATCTGAAATAGAGTATGCAATCAAAACCCAAAAGAAAGATAAAACTCCCGGCAGAGACAATATTACAAATGAAGTGTTGAAGTCAATTTGTGAACCTTTATTAAAGCCTCTGCAGTTATTATTTAATAACGTATATGAAAATAAAGAAATACCAGAGCAATGGACAAAATCAACAATAACATTATTGTACAAGAAAGGAGATAGAGGAGATCATGCTAATTACGGGCCTATTAGTATAATGACAAACTTGTATAAAATATTTTCAAAGGTTTTGCTAAATAGATTATCTAGGATTTTAGACGAGAACCAACCGAGAGAACAAACCGGTTTTCGAAAAACATTTTCGACAGTAGATCACATTCAAGTTGTTACCCAAATTATAGAAAAATCCAACGAATATGGGCAGTCTTTGTACATGTGTTTTATTGATAACACAAAGGCTTTTGATTCTTTGTATCATGAGTCAATTTGGAAGGCACTCATACAGCAAGGTCTTAATCAAAAATATATAAACTTGATACGAAACATATATACGAAGTGTAAGGCTACAATACGACTAGATAGAGAAGGAGAAGAGTTTTCGATTCAAAAAGGAGTTAGACAAGGAGACCCACTATCTCCTAAAATATTTTCAGCTGTACTTGAATATGTTTTCAGACATCTGGAGTGGGAAAACAAAGGGATAAACGTGAATGGAGAGTTCCTAAGCCATTTACGCTTCGCTGATGATATTGTGGTGTTTACGCATATTATGGTGGATAAGCATTGGATCTTGAAATTATGGTTGCCGAGTTAGCAAGAGAAAGTAAAAAAGTTGGACTAACATTAAATGCATCAAAAACTAAGATATTAACGAACGGAGAACATCAAGACATCACTATAGAAGGGATAAAATAGAATACGTCAACGATTACATTTACCTTGGTCAATTAGTTTCATTCAAAGACTCTACAAAAAGAGAAATAGAACGACGAATTGCCTTAGGATGGAAAAAGTACTGGGGATACAAAGAAATAATGAAAACAATGAAATAAAAATATATAAAAAATTATAAACGCAAAACCCGTTAACACGGCGCAAACATGGTCGTTAAGGAAAACAGATGAAGAAAAATTAGCGGTATGTCAAAGGAAAATAGAAAGAAGCATGCTAGGTTTTTTTTTTTTTTCGAACTGAATGTGCTATTGACCTGGCAAGGTCTTTACAGCTTCACCGGACTACGAAGCATGCTAGGGATTAATACTTTTGATAGAATAACAGAAATAGTAAGGAAAAATACAAAAGTAACTGATATAAAAAAAAATAAGAACTCTTAAATGGAATTGGGCGGGTCATATATATAAATTACATGACGACCGATGGACAAAAAAAGTGATAGTATGGATACCATGGGGGCATAAAAGAAAAAAAGGAAGGCCCAAAAAGAGGTGGAGTGATGTCTTTAAAGAAAGGTGTGGTTGGAAATGGCCAAGAATACCGTGAAGGAAGGATGAATGGAGAAGTTTGGGGGAGGCCTACGCCGCTGAGGCGAATGCTATATAGTTCTTGAATAAAAAATAGAATAAAATGTAATAGTAGTATTAGTATGTAGCAAATAAAAGGCTTTTTATTTTTTATTTTATTTTTACAGTTCTTCCGATTATTTATTATTAAATACTTTTCTCTCTAAATTTTGGTCATTTTGGTCTTTTATCAATTCGCAGCCTTTCGCCATTTGAAAGAAAGAAAGACAATATATTTATTGTAGTAAATACACGGGAAAGACAGTTATAAAAAAATATAGTTACAAACATAATATGTATAACATGAAATAAATAAAAAGATAACACCACAAACTAGATTTAAAATTTAGCCCTAGTTTTGCTGCAATGGCGCACAATTTAGCATGAACTGGCTGTCACCATAGCAGGTGAACTCAGCGCCGGTTTTCAATTGTGGCCAATTAATAATTTACTATACAATTAATAATTTATGGTATTGAATATAGGCAGTGTTATATGTTATGACCTACATTTACCTATAGAATATTATATATTATTTTAAAATTATAATGAAATCCCGTCCGCGAGTATATAGATACAGGCCTTTTCAGAATATCAGCGTTAAAACGCTTGCATTTGTAAGCCTGCTGCAGCCTTATATTAAGATAAAGGCTGTTGTGGCTGTATGCAATTATCTTATTTATTATTTATTAAATCTCTCTTATATCACTTTGTGGAAATATATTTCTTAATATGTGTTGTGTTTATATAATATAAATGTTTCTTTGTTTCTTTCTATGGTTACGTTGGTTTTCTTTTCATATACGTTATTCTAAATAATGCAACCAAGTTATATATGTAACGAAACAGGATCTTCAGTGTATAGCATAGAAAGTAAAATCCGAGTCACTCCATAAGACTAAACCTCTCACAAGGCGTAATGATTATAATGATATACATTTTTAAATACCACATTCCCGTTTTTGAATGTGCTTTATATTGTCCAAAAACGTATAGGAAACACCAGGTTATTTCGTTGACTATAATGATATTACCGTTTGTTGTTGAATGTATGTAAAGTTTATGATATAATATTATTGACAATTTGAAAACATAATATATTCCGAATGTAAATACAAATGAAATTGCATATAATCGTTATCATATGATGTGGTAAAGTGACCAGCCTTTTGGGAACATTTCTGCGTCACAAAGAGTTTGATGGTATCCACTACCTATGATTTCAAAATCTTTAAATATAGTAAGTTATACGAAGTGGATATATAATAGAAATGAAAAAAAAAACGAATCGAAATGTAGTGTCTTTTTTTAGAGACTTTTACTGGTTAATAAATAGAAGATTTATCATACGATTATCTATTATTAACATCGCACTTTTTCATAAGATTAAGTAGTGTTAATAGAATTTTACACGAGCAACTCAAAATCAGTAAAAAAACAATGAAAAGAAGTGTGTGTGTACTTACTTATGTACACGCGTTAGAAGTTATACTTCTTTGGCGTAACAAGATAAAAATCTTTTCAACACTTTTATCTTTCGCCTTATTCTACGTTTGTAGAAAAAACGACACTAACAATAGAAAAAGGTATTTAATACATTGAAAGTTTTAATACGAAGAAATACAAACAACAAATACAAAGAAACAAAATGTTGACTATAGCTAACTTCAGTGTGTCGGTTTTTCGTTACGGTGTGCGCGCGCATCGTAATAACTTGAGGGTGTCGGTTTTACGTGATGGTGTGCTTGCGCATCGTAATAACTTCAGAGTGTCGGTTTTACGTGACGGTGTGCGCGCGCATCGTAAAAATTTACTCTCACCATTTTTCCCTAACGCTCCAAAA
Source organism: Antheraea yamamai (assembly GCA_036509395.1). Lineage (NCBI taxonomy): Eukaryota > Metazoa > Arthropoda > Insecta > Lepidoptera > Saturniidae > Antheraea > Antheraea yamamai. The sequence goes on along the minus strand of AP028428.1, from coordinate 17,186,739 downwards.
GAAGTATAACTTTAAAAAATATTGTATAAAAGTATAACGGCAGAATAAAACCCAACACACAATGAATCTCTATAAAACACATTGAATATCCATTTAATTGAAAATTAAACACTAAAACTATTTAAAAGTAATCGAAGTGAGCACTAATTTATTAATGGTAATAAAACTATATATTTATAGTCTTTGCAAATGCAAATACACTCTACTGTATGCAGTTGAATTAAAAATGAATAATTTAACAATGATATTGGTGATTGATATTGCGTACTCTTCAAAGAGAAATTTATATTTTAATGAATAATTGAACTAGGGATATAACTTTAGACCATTGAGGCCGGTGTCGACATACAGAGCGGATTAAATTAACTGTCTTAATTGAATTTAGGTTCCTTGTTAGCCAATGTGTCCCCCAGTGGAAAACCGACGTCCACGGCTCTCTCTGCGACCAGCGTTTGTGCAGCTCGACCAAAACAACCTCCCTTCTGTGATTAAATTTCAAATAGGACTACTATTTTGGTACGAAATTCATATTAAGAAGTTAGTTAATTAACTATAGCTGTTTATTTGCTTACATCTGTCTACAGCTGTCCTATTCATGTAATATAAATGATCATATTAAAAAAAAACATTGAGTGATGAAATGATAAAAAGTATTTGAAGTGAATGAGGATAAATGAAGAAACGTTTTAATGTACCTGAAGCAAGTTGAACCACAAGGACGTAAAAAGCGGCGTTATATTTTTTACTCTATAGAACAGTGTAAAAATAATTTGGCTAGTTATAAAATTGCCAAATCTTATCACGTAGGTGTCAGATGCAATTGCAATTAATTTAATGCTTTATATATCGCTATATATTATTCACATTAGTAACTATACAGTTTTTAAAAACAGTTTAAAACAATATAATTACTTCATAAAATTGATACAAAATTGTTCCATTTGATACACAATATTCCATTTTGTTTTTCAAACTTTATTCACATAATATTTACATACACATATTCCATTTAAAATTCATGATTTCATATTATTTAATCATTTTATCAACTAACACGTTATTTAGCAATTATGGAGATTGAACCAAGCCACTTTCAAGATTTTTACTGAGTAATAGAACTCCCTAAACTGTCGATCTTTACTCGATAAAGACAATAATATTAACGTCAATAGATAAAACACACCCACTATCTACAGCGGATCGACTTCGCCCATAAAGGGATAAATCAAATATCCGCCTATCCAGTCCTTTCATAGTAATTCCATTTGATTCAATTTTTGACCCCATTTAACGTTCAATAGCACTCAGGCAAAGAATTATATTATCTTCTATCTATATCTATATAGTAATGTTATATATACTATAATAAAACTGTAACAAGGCCAAATCTGTACATTAAATATTTTTTGAAAATTATAATCGGGGTAGACTTTGTTATATCGATAACAATAGATAGATAGATAACAATAGAAGTCAAAAATAATCCTTTTACAATTTTTGTCTGTCTGTCTGTCCCTGTGAACACGTATCACTCTGAAAGTACTGAACCAATTTTGACGAAACTTGACACAGTGAGAATTAATATTATAAAGTTACATCTAGGATACTTTTTGTTTCATAAAACGCAAAGGGTTTTCCAGGATAACGGACGAAAGTCAAAAATTTGTAATTAATGAAATTCTTGACGGATTTTGGTAAATTTTCTTTGTGTTATATATACCTGCCAGATTACCTAAAAATTAAGCTATATTTCATCTCCCTATGCTACTTAAAAAAAAAACAAATAACAAAATAAATAATCGTTGCGTTCAGAACCTACGACTACGTCGGTCCGTATAATGTACAATACGTTATAACTGAGCTACAGCTACATGGCATTTCTATACGTAATTATCAATTAGCTGAATTAGAAGTATAAAATCTAACAAGTTGACTAAATTTTATTCATGTTTGTGTTTGTCTCTTTGTCATGAAGCATTTTTCCCCTTTAATTTTCAAACCGTAACGATTCTAAACAAAGTTCACTTCAATAAAACCATGTCGACAAAGTTGAAAAATATGCGTAAACAAAACTGTCAATTACATGTTCTTACATTTATTTTATTGTATAAAAATGTTTGCTAAACAAAAGTGAAAAGATTTTTGCTAAAAAACCTACATAATAGTTACATTGCATTGCAGAACATGAATCTCAATTAGAGTTATGTCAGTACGTGTGTTGTTTCGATATTTGATAAAATTAGTTTTTTGAATATTGTTGAGTCATGAAGTAGGCTCTACGCGAATAGTGAACGGGCGCGAAGTTGATTGGTACAGGAGCAACCCATGGGGTAATGGGAAGACATTTATCAGCAATATATGTGTTAGTTCGTATTTTAGTTGGACTCGGTAGGTGATGCTCCAAACGGGTTCTAGGCTTATTTTAAAAGATTTTTCACATACCAACTTGCTATATGTTTGTGTGAGTTCTTGGATAATTTGAATTCACAGTTGGAAGCGGTAAATGTCGCTGCAATCTGGTTTTCAGTTTTTTAGGTTTTTTGCGTTTAAAAATACAATTGAAACCGCTAATAACCGATTTGGTGCAGACGAAGTTGCACGGGTCAGCTAGCCTATAATATAATGAAATTTATTTTTTCATGATATTTTTATTTTGATGATTGTCTGATTTGTAAAAAACAAATAATATGTACAAAATAAGCATACAACATTATGTTATTCCTACCAGTTATTGTAGATTGATGTATCGCAAATCTTTCGGTCGTCTTTTCGACGTACTAAATCAAAATTTGGGTACTACACAACACTGTCTTTTCTCATTCGTCCCATGGCTGGAAATTAATTTGGTTATTCTTAGCAAAAATCTTCTAACCTCATGAACTTTTAATCAAATGAGCTACTACGCTGACATTCAAGATAAAATATATTACGTATCAATAGGATTTTAATCTATAATACTGACCGATAGATTGACCTCGGATAAGCGCTCGTCTATCGACGACGGATAAACCTCACCCACATATAAAGGGACAAATCAAATATCCGCCGCTCCTCCGCCCTATCGCCTCAACGCTCTTGGGGTTATTCATTCAATTAAGTGTATGTTGTTCTTACAATATTTCGGCGTTTTATTATAAAACGATGTCAGAGGTACGTAATGTCAGTAATACATTTTTTCCACCTGATAATCCCCTGTAGACTTAATGGGCATTTACAGATTTAACGGGCTTTATGGGCAAGCCCTTAAGGCACTTGTCAGTAATGAGCTCAAAGGCGCACAGGTGCGCCTCGGACTGGGCTGTTGCTTTCCATGCACATCGAGTATCGAGCTAAACTACTCATGCAAACTTAGCAAACTATACGTATGTGCTTCGGTGAGACATATATGTCACACGAACTAACAATTTGGCTAAGTAATCAGAAAAAAAAAGCAATAGTGGAAAAATAATAAAACACTTCCACAATATGTGTACTTACCGTCTGTGTGTGTGCACGTGTGTGGCGTGATCTGTGGTGTATCTGGTGAACTAGTAGATGCAATGCCACTAAATCGCACTAGCAGCGTATAAGAAGTCAACTCCGAAAGATGGTACCTAGGCTTGAGACCTTGCTGAGGGGATGCAGCGAGTGTGCGGAAATGAAATTGATTGCCACGCCACGGCAACGTGATCTGTGGTTACGCGGGAATAGGCTTGAGCACGCTCTGTTTGGAAACCAAAGAGGCGGAAATCGTTTGTTGCTGTTATTTTATCCGGAAGAACGATAAAGACGTTTTTTGGTCGTCTTTTAAAACGCTCGATGCTGGTCTTGAGTGTGTACTTCGCAGACAGTACTATTAACAGCCTGGGATGGTTTGCAGTTTTATCGAAATAATTAGTCGTGAGGGACATGACGTACGCTCAGATCGAAAGAAAGTTCAATGTTATGGATATCGATAGTCCAAATGAAGTCTCGTTGCTCACCGACAAACTTTCTTGAGGTTTTGCAAAACCTGTTTCTAATTAAAGTTGGGGTACAAAATGTAAGCGAATACGGGGCAGCTATATGTTAGGATGAGGCAGACATACGACTTGTAGAGCTTCGTCTGAGGGATAATTTTCTCTTCGAGCATAAGAAGAGAATCCGCATTTTATCGACGTGTACTTTGAAATCAAGTTCCTTGTCCTGTGATACCTGTGTACTTAAACTTACTGGCTTAGGGTATATAAACCCCTGATAGCCTAAGTCTCGGGTGGGAACTTGGTTCTATTGAAGTCAAAGAAAATCAAGGCACCTTTGTCTGGGTTGATTACAATAAGCGTATCGATAAGATAGCGATCTTCTATAACAAAGATACGTTAACTTATTTGTTTTATAGTTTATTTTTCATAGAATTTATAGTGAAATACCCCTTTTATTAATCGGGACTAGCGTATATTTATAATACTTTTTCTGCTTAATCTGCTTATCTTTATGCTCGATTAAACAATTACAATATTCTAATTAAACTTCGATAATTGGCAATCGAGAACAAAAACTAACCTTGATAAGTCTTCAAATCTTGAAGAATTTTTCAGGGAATTATATCGCCTGTTTCTACGAACCTTAAATTTTAGTCAAAAACAGACTGATGCTTCTCAATTCTTACTAGCTTTCATATTTAAAATAGCAAAAGCTTATAATTCTAATAAAGTAAACTTATTTAATTACTTTTATGTGGAGAATTGTATCATGTTCCCAGAGCAGAGTATAAGTGTAAACCAACTGTCCACAGTGTTGTTGGACTCCGTCCGATTCTTATTCAAAAAGCATCGATCTAATAAAATAAAATATGAAAGGTTGTAAGTCAACGAAATATTAAATAAGAAAAAATATTACAAGTATAAGCCAACAACTGTATCTCGTTAGATTTGATAGCATAACAAAAGCGACATCGGGCCCTACCGAAATTCAATAACAACGCGCCGCGGAGCGCGCGCGTCTTCCGAATAACAATAATTTGGCAGCCAGCATCCGACAAATTCCGGATGTGTTCGTTCCATTTTTAAATTTGACAGGTCTCGGCCGCAACTCGCGTTCCCAACGCTGCCGCGACCATGGCGCTTCGTTTTCCCGCTCAATGCAATAATTCAGCGCGCAATGTAGTGCGGAGTCGACACAATTGTTGTCATTTTCGCAAATTATGCTAACGCTACACGCTTGCCAATGTTTATCTGTACTCGTGGAAGCATTAAATTACTCGGGTGCTGCACGCAGACATTACCGATACCTATCTACCTATATGTACTAGTTGTATCTGTTAACAACGGTTTGGGTTATTGTGTAAATTTATTGATATCGCATGTAAATGTTACATACCATGTAAATTTAATTATTGTACTATTTACCGTAAGAAAATTTCATTAAATCTTTTTGACATTATGTATGTATGATATATATGATTTTTAAATACATAAAAATGTAATTTTATGCGTAACTAACTGAACCGCGCAACTTCGTCTGCGCCATATCGATTATTACCTATTCCAATTTTATCTCCAAATGCGATAAATCTTAAAAAAACTAAAACCCGATTGTAGCGACACCTACCGGGTCCAGTTGTGAATCCAAACTATCCTATATAGATACATATATTGGCAATCTTACCGGCTTATAGTTTTTATGTTATTACCTTCTAACCAACTCCACCAATAAACATGCTGTAAAAAGTAAACTTTAGCTCCTTGAAACTTTCAATTTGTTATTTAGCTATTTGTTTTAATAATAATTTGCAAAGTATAGACGAAACCTATATGTAATAAATTTAGTAATTTGTAATTAGTAGTTGTAACATTTATTTTCTTTTTTACATAAAAACAATCTTTTTAGCTAAGATATTAAACTTAGATATATGGTGTCTCGTATTTTTTATAAAGCTAATAGTAATGAATTTTGCTACGGGTTTTATTCCTTTATTTCGAATCATTCCTGCAACACACGCTACGTTATAGAATTTTGCTAATTTTTAATTACGTTTAATGTGATCAAGTATTGAAAATATATACTTACCAACATAAAAAGTAGTCTAATATACCTTTCAAATAGTAAAGAATTTTCAAAATCGTATCAGTAGTACCAGAGATTAACCCGAACATCCAAACCCATCCAAGTCAGTCATGGGAGAGTCACTTTATAGGTAGTATTAAATTTTTATTATATAATTTATTTCTACCAGATTAGGCCACTGAAATACACGAAGGCAAACACAACACTTACAGACATCATGCCTTAAATAAATATGTATTTACATAATAATTACTATTAGTTATCGTGTTATGTTAATTTTTTTTTTAAAAAAAATAAAATTACCCAAAGTTTTTACAAAAGGAAAAAATACTTTCCTTTTTCCCTTTTTTCAATTCAACGACTCTTTCTAAATCGGGAATTGAAAAAGATGTGTTCTAAAGTGTCTTCATTCAACCCACATCTACATATTGAGTTGTCCCTGATTCTGAGCTCTGCAAGATGGACTGAAGAGCACACCTCTACAGATAGATCATCAATCTACAGATAGTAGACGCAGCAAGCTTTTAACAATCACGAAATTTATAAAGCCATGGCTTACCAGGAATGTTATCCTGAATATATCCGGAAGCATATGATTTATCTTTAATTTGATTGGATACATTCCAGTTTGAGTTCCATGTTGCAAACAAATCAGTCTTGTTTGGAGAGTAGGTATATATCCTGAACATAGGTTTTATAATGATAAAAATATCCAGTCTGAATAGCTTTTTTTGGATAGCTTTTAGGAAAGAGATCAACAGCTTCAGTATCCTGAATCCCACTATGGCCTCGTATCCATGCCAGGACTACATACATTCCTAAGCCATGACATTGATATAAATGGAATTTAATAATTATGATAACTGCGGACTTTAGAAAGAATCGGACTATGCTGAATAGTTTGTAAGCAACTTAGAGAATCTGTCAATGTGATAGTTTCATCTAATTTATGTGATAGTACATATTTGATAGCTTCTAATATAGCAACTACTTCATCTGTGTAGGTGGAGAATAAAGAAGGGTATTTATTACCTCTTTATAATATTAGTGTAGATAAAACCGATATACATATATATGTATCGCATTGTCATATAAAAAATGATTATTCAGCACGAAAAAAAAACTACATTCCACTCAAATCGAGGTATTAAATAGCTAATTATATTTAAATGAAATATGTCAATTATGTACAAAATAATATTGAAATGTAGTGTCAAAAGTACCAATAAGAACAAAAAACCCTTTCATTCTTTAAAGCAAACAATTTCATTCATTTATTTCAAAAACACATTTATATATATATCGATTTTTTGTGCCAGGAACACTCTCGGGTGTCCCCAGAACACGCTACAAAATGATTATCAAAATCTGATCAATAGTTTCGGCATGCATAGAGGACAAACATACAAACATTGATTTGTATATATAAAGACTAGTAAAGTTGGAAGGATATTATGTAATACAAATTTTGATCCTAGACAATATTGTAAACACCTGCATACATTTTCTTGTAAAATTTCATAAAAAAACCCTTTCACTAAAGGAAATATCCTCCACCCCGTAGATTATGAATGATATTTATAGAGCAAGTGCAAGCCTCCTGGAATTTGATTTCAGAGGATAGCTAATGAATAAGAATTATATTTCATCATAATAAATTAATTCATTTATAAATTATCAGGTGTATAAAACACTTAATATTATACAAAAATAGAATCACAAAAAAATAATTCAACTTCCATAGCAAAATTCGCGTGATATGGTTTTTGAAATTATTATATATCTACTAATTACCTATTAATAAATTATGCAGAATCTCTAAATTGATTAATTTGAACAAAATGTTATGGGCGAACTTAGATGAACAAATAAGAGGTTTTCTAGTAAGGGCCTTGCTACAAAAACTTTCAGTTTTGATTTTCAACTCGACATTGCACAACAGATCTGGTATGATGAAACTCCTCTATCATATATCGGATGAGTGCCTTAAGCGCTCACCTTAGTAGTCCGGTGAAGCTATTAAGGCCTTGCTAGGCGAATAGCGTAGTCAGTTAGAAAAAAAAGATGAAATCACTAAGCATCATGATAATATTATCGGCATATAAATACAGGGATACAGTGACTTTATTTTTTTTTGTAAATCTATAGAATACGATGAAGGTGTTGAACAAAATAAATTTGTTTGCAGAAATATCATGAATACAATGTGGACGTGGTCCGTAAAGACGGGCTCCTACTGGTGAGGGAGCTCGCTGCAGAGGTTAAAAACTACATGGACTTCAAGATCAACGCCGTTATGGTGAGTAGACATTATTCGTAAACAGATTAACCAAGATTTTATTTATTTCTATTGCTCTGAGGGAATTTCCCAATATTTAACGCCCTTAAGATATTCATTTTATACATATATCATTTTGTTTCGTTTCCCATGGTTTAATTTTAATTTCTATTTTTTTTATTTATTCATTTATTCTTGTTTAATTTAAGTTTTCAATTTTTAATATAGATAATTTAACTTTTTTTTATGTAATTAAACCTTACCTATGTGTACACGTATTTGCTCTTCAGTTCAGTATTTTTACGTAATTTATATTTATTTTCTTTATCTGACTGTTGATTGTTGTGTTTTCCATAGTATGAATATATAAATTACAATATAACAATCAATTGTTATCAAAAATAAAGTATAACCTAAAATAATTAATTAGATTGTAGCTTTTTATCAGTGTCGGCTTTTTTAACCACTTCAAAAAAGTAAATTTTCAAAAAAAAGTATTAACCGACTTCAATATCAATCAAAAACCCATAAGGCACTAAAAAGCGGAAAATAAATAGTTTTGATTTTAAAAATTGATTGATATTTTTGATTGATTTTTGATCTGATATTGAAGTCGGTCCGAAATTTCAATTTTGTTCCAGGTAGAAATGTATTACAGAGACGCGAGAGTGGCTTAATACTTTTTCCTTTGAAAATTTACTTTATTTCAATCGAGAGTTTAACTCCTACAAATATGTTCGTTTACTGTTACCTCTTTAAAATAGTATTGTAGATTACAACATTGTAATTAGGAGGTGTACGCCTACTAGGGAATAATAATAAGGCATTCTTATAAGAATTAAAATGAATTGTAGACATAGTATGGTTGCGGTGCGGTTTTATATAATTGCGCACATAACTTTTGTACTCTTGTATGGATTTCTTTTCAAATGTCATCACACAATATACTGACCCGTAACAAGTGTGACATGTTGAATGACAGACTATGGTGCGCAGTTAACCATAATAACATACAATGATGATATAATAGTTTTAACGATGTATTGTGTTTGCCACGAAAGGAATGCATTAAAGACCAATGTATCATAAATACTACTTAGTACTACTTATGTAAACTACTTATCGAATTGTATGATGACTATTAATCGATTTTGATAATTTAATTTTAAAGACGTATATCATCCATGGGCACAACGTAAATTGAAATTATTAATTATAAAAATATGATATTATTCATTACAAAGTCCCTTACCGTGTCTGACTGTCTGTCTGTTCGCGATTAACTCAAAAACTACTGAACGGATTTTCATGTGGTTTTCACCAGTAGAGAAAATGATTAATTAGGAAGGTTTTGGTACATAGTTTGTCAAGGATTTTTTTAATAATCAGGACGGGACAACGTCTCCCGGGCCCGCTAGTTATTATAATAATAGACAAACAAAATAAAACGACCGCTGCAGAAAATATTTTGACAAGGTCCAAATATCCATATATTTATAAACGTCCGTAAGATATTTAACCTGGTAATTCGACATAGCAATGCATGAAAAAAATATCATAGTCAAGTATGTAATACTATATTTTCTTATTTATTTATATCCCTTGAGCTTATATCTATTACATTACACGTATATCTATCTATCACATCTATCCATATAACTCAATTTACATTAGATGTTTTTTTATAACATTAGCTCTCGTTGTAATGAAAACGGTCAAATTTAAAAAAAACGTTGATTAGCTTAGACTACATCCCGTCTTTAAGCGAGCTAAAGGGGAAAACTCGATGCCGAAGTAAGAATAACTGTAAAAGAAAAGCTGTATTATATAAAAGCAGACGCGTATTTATGCGACTCGGCTAGAAACAGCGGGAAAATGTTACAGAAAGAATTGTCACGGGAACACCGCGACGCGTCGCGCCGGAGGGAACGAGCACCGCGCCATTGCATTGAGCAATGAATGGTTGAACTGACTGTATTGTTAAAATATTCTCTACTCATCGCTTCTATACGTGTATCAAAGTAAACCAAATTCTTTAGCGAGTTCGTTTATCACGTATGTAAGAACTTTTTAGGAAAGTGTTCGACTTTGTTTCCGCTTTTTTAATTAAAACCGTACATTGTTAAATAATTAAAGGAAGTTCATCATCATCAGCCTGTAAGACACTCACTGCAGGGTCATGAGTCTCTTCCCGAAGGAAGGTATGGGCATAATAACCACGCCAGCCCACGACGTATTGACAATTTCAAACTCTGAGAAATACACAGTTGTATATTTTTCCCACATATGGTGGGGGGGAATGGGGAACATTTCTCAAGTTTAGGTTATCTCACGATGTTTTCCTTCACGTCAGTCGGTGGTGTTACCAATTTGAAATAGTAAATCTACGCGAATATCGAAAAATTCGTTGGTACATGCTCGGGTTCGACCCTGCGGATATTGATTTGATATTCCACCGGTCAAATCACTAGACCAGCACAACTATTAAAGGAAGTGGCAAGTTTTAATGAACATAAAAGGTATTAATTTAATAAAAAAAATTCATGAAAGTACACAGCCTGATTTAATAATAGGGTTATTTTTACTCGGAGAATGAAACTTATGTTAGAAAGTTAGAATCTAGGTATAACATTAGGTATTGACAAAAAGTTTACTTGTGTAGATATTATTAGAAATCTATTACATATAATAAAAGGCTAACGGGACGAAATCTGTACATTAAATATTTTAAAGAAAAAATACTCTGGGAGGGTTTACAATCAAAGACAGAACACATTTCTATAGTTTTTAAAATTTTTGTCTGTCTGTCGGTCTGTCTGTCTGTCTGTCGTTTGTACAGGATTCACGCAAAAACTACTGGATGGATTTTGACGAAATTTGGTATGGTAGTAGCTTATACACCGGTATAACATTTAGGTCATGTTGTACATATATATCATATTTGTATGTCTGTTTATTGTACTTTTAAGAAAACATAAAAGAGAAGAAATTTACGCAAAAACTACTAGACAGATTTTCACGAAATTTTGTAAGGTAGTAGTTTATACATCGATATAACATACTAGCTTCTGCCCTCGACTTCGTCCGCGTGTAATAGTTACTTTTGGCTCCCGAACCCGAGAAAAACCTCTGTTTTGGAACATTCTTCATTGATGCTATATATTATATAAATGAGCTATCTAACACTCTTCAAATCGGAGCAGTAATTCCTGAGATAAGAGCGTTCAAGCAAACAAACTCTTCAGCTTACTGTAATAAGGCCAAATCTGTACATTAAACATTTTTTGAAAATTATAATCGGGGTAGACTTTGTTATTGATATAGAAGCCAAAAATAATACTTTTACAATTTTTGTCTGTCTGTCTGTCTGTCTGTCCCTGAGAACACGCATCACGCTGAAAGTACTGAACCAATTTTAACGAAACTTGACACAGCGATAACTAATATTACAAGGTTACATTTAGGATACTTTTTGCCCCATAAAACGCAAGAGGTTCTCCAGGATAACGAAAGACAAAAATTTGTAGTTAATGTAACTAGACTTTTTTGCGACACCTTAGTACAAGAGCCAACAACGTTGGAAGAACCATTCCATTATGCCTTTCCAAACAGGATTCAGGGTACCTGGTAGCCGGTTAACGTTGTGTTTTTTAAAGCGCATCACACTTTTACAGGTCAAAATTTTGATTTATAAATAATTTTAGGAACAATTTTTTTCAGTAACTTTTAAACGCTATTAAAAACATGAATTTATCACAGCTAGACATTTTTTTTTATATACAATAATGTGCCCGATGATATATATATTTTATAAATAAAAATAATTAATTTCAACCCATTTTATTTTTTCTATCGTAGAGAACATATTTCAGTTTATTAACGACGCTATCTTAAATACATGCGTCGATAACATACGCTGCCACAATTATTGCTATCTTTATCGTGCAGCCAATGCTGCACTAAACTAAAGCTATAGCTAAGTTATTCTATATACATATTATTTTTATAACAATAAATCGATCTGACTTTTTTTTATATTATAGGAAGCACACTTACAGGTGGGTCACCTGATGTTAAGTGATCACCACCGTCCATAGACACTTGCAACACCAGGGGAGTTGCAAGTGCGTTGCCAGCCTGTGTTTGGGGTGGGGGGGAGAGAAGGGAAGGGAAAAGGGAAGGAGAGGGGAGGTGGGCTTCCGGCGCTCTCACTGACCGAACGAAACGCAACAATGCAAGCACTGTTACTTGACGTCGTTTTCTGTTAGAGGGTGGTACTACCCCGGCCGACCCGATCCATTCATGCTGACACCAGTAATAGCTTCAGTGTGGCTCTACCGCGTACAAAAAGTTGACTATTGAGTAAATAACTGACTGGAAGATTAAATTTGTACTTATTTATGTCTAAATAAATTAATAATAAAATTACGGCTATCCCAACATGGTTTGAAATTACTTTTACTGTTATTTACAAAAAATAGCATTAGGCACATTATTGTCAATAACAACACTGTCTGGGAATAATAATGCCATGTTTTAATAGCATTTCAAAGTTAGTGACAAAAAACATGGTGAAATTATTTAAAAATCAATATTTTCGTCTGTAAAGGTGCGATATGCACAAATAAACGCAACGTTTACCGGCAGCCACCTAGCCCGCACGTTGTTCGGAAGAACGTAAAGATATATAAAAAACAAGCTTACTAAAATTTGCTTTCAAAACCGTCGCTAGCTCTTAGACGAATAGTTACAGGCAAGTGACATTTGACGCGCCGACGCGATTCTCATATTTTTTCATATTTATATTTTTCTGCAATACAATGGAGTGTGAAAAAGTTTTAATACAAGTAGAATATAGTTATGATAAAGTAAGAGGTAGAGATGATTATTTAATTTAATTTTTACGTATTGTGGATGTGCAGATTCTATGTACAGTAGGTTAGGTGTCGTGACAGATAAAGAGATAGAGAGAGAGTGTGTGTATATAATATATACATACATAAAATTTTCATTTCAATAGCAAACCAACTCAAGGATTACCTTTTGATGTATTAACTTTTATTAACTTGATTATCCCAGATCATTTAGTGTTTAATTTATTATTATTTATTTTATAAATATTTTTATCGTTTAATTTACAATTGAACTCTATCAACTTGATATTTTATAATGTAAACTATACTGACTGTATAGTAAGCGTCTACAAAAAAGGGAAAGCAATTTGGTTCCAACTGGGGTCCATAGACCCATCAAGCTATTTTTTTACATTACCGCCAATATATGTAGGTTAGTTTTTATCTTAATTGAACCCGGTAGATGACGCTACGAACGGGTTCTAGGCTTATTTTAAAAGATTTCTCACATACCATCTAAGTATATGTTTGAGTGAGTCCCTTGATAGTTTGGATTCACAATTGGAAACCGTAGGTGTGGCTGCAATCGGGTTTTAGCCTTATTAAAATTATTCACGTTTAAAAATACAATTGAAACCGGTGATAACCGTTTTGGTGCAGATGAAGTTGCACGGGTCAGCTAGTATAATATAATTAGGAAGGTAAAATCACAAAAGCAACAGATTTTTGTTTTCTCTTTTTAATTAGGATTTTTTCAACAAGATCACGTCTCCCTCATACATTTAATAATAAAATTAACATGATAGTACACATATTTAAACATTTGTTCTTCAATTACTACGGAACAGCTGGACAGATTCTATTGATATTTAAGATAGAACTGGATTATGCCGTGGAATATAATAAAGAATTTTAACAATGAAAAAAAATGTTACAACAGTTTGGTAATAATAGATAGTATTGCAGTATTGCAACAAATTATTAGCAGTTATTATGAATACCTGTTTGAAAATCTTCTAGAAAAAAGTCTTAGGTATTTAAATTATTTTCAAAGCTACTTATTAACGCTCAAGTAATAAGATAATGCGTACTTTTATAAAACACATTGATAAAGCTATAGGTATACGATACATACAGAACCATTTATTCATAAATATCTAAAACAATATTATTTAATCAGTATGTAAAATAATACTGGTGCACGTATAAAAATCTTGAAAAAAGAGTACTTTCAGAGAACTTCGCATTTAGTTCCGAAATAAACCAAGTTGGGTCCTTTTACATTACAGCAATACGCTGATCTGGCGAAGCGAATATCAACCTTTCAGGGACAGATTGAATACAGTCCCTTTGATGTAAATACATACGAGATAAATTCTTTTGAGGGAACTCATCAAATAATGAAATGTTTTTTTAAATTAAGTTCCTGATGTGATAAAACAGTTTCAATCGAATTCATGCAAAGCAATGAATTCATCCATTACAAGATTAAGTAAACATATCAACCTATCGAATCGAATGTATATTATGCTTTTTATTCTTTTTCTTAAGTCGTTACGGAGTAATACGGATAAACCTTTCGCTTCAATGAAGTTTTATTACAATCACTATGATAACATACGATGTAATTGACCGGTATAACTTGGAATCTAAGAGTTCTTATGCCATAGACGTAGCGGACTATTCTTTAGTAATCTGTTACCGTTTAGCTGGTATAAATTTAATGCCTGCATCTGATATAGACCAAGATATAATTTGAAAAAATTTGGAAAAGGATACGTTTTAAAGACGGAATTCTTATGATGGGTTCACCAAGCGAGTCCCAAGTCTATAGTCTTGGATAGAAAGTGGCGTGAAACAGTACTCGGGGCTTGTGAACCATGACACGTGTAGGTTTAAGCGGCCTGATTCGCATGAACGCTCACCTCTAGTGCCCGCAATTCTACGTAAGCCGCTTTGTACACTCTCTAATAAGGAGTTTATGGTGGGTTTTCAGGGGTCAAGATCTTTTAGGAGATTGTTTAAATTTTGCTAGTACACCCGTAGTTCTTACTTCCACTGCTCATAAAATAACGACCGCCATTTCTGATTAACTAATTTGTTACTATGTGGTCGTAGGTGTATGTGCATGTCAGTAATAAAATAATATGTCCAATCTAGACACTGAAATATCTAATTCACTGCACAAGAAAGTTAAATGCGAAGCTAGATGTTCCACAGTTAAATATAGCTAAACTTTTTAAATTAAATGAATATGAGGATTATGAGAAAAAGTCATATTTTTTATTGCTGGCTATTCATAAGATTATTTTTAAAATTCAAATAATAGTATTTTAAGTTGGTAATATTATCTGTGTTTTTTAATATGTTGGGATATCAACCCTATTCACTTTTGAAATGTGGAAGATACCGACGAAAGGCGCGGAATAGGCTTACCAGTAGAGCTTGCACCTCTTTGAATGCGCGTATAAAAAAATGCTAACCTCTCCACGCAAATTTAGTGTTGATGTTAAAAATGTTCATGCTTTTATTGCAATATTAGTGGTTGAAAATATTATTTCCTTACAAGGTCGTTCTTCTTTTACTGTAAGCCTATTAGATACTTTTAATTGCGGTTAGTAGACGATGTTCGATTTCAATTAACAAGATTCAATCTTGTAAAAAACATATTACCTTTTGATTTATATTAGCATCAAAGAAAAATTGTAAGCTCTTAAAAAATAATAAAATTGTAAGACGAAATTGTGATCGCTATGATTTTTTTTAATACTATCTATAAAAACCAACCTCGTTACATGGAAACCGTTTGTTTTATCCGGATCAATTGTGGGTTCATTTTTTGAAGTGGTAACTTCTTTAGGTGCATTGAACAATAACCGAAAGTGAACCGCCACGCTCGGGTCGGAGACGCTGAATTGGGTTTACTCGACTCCACTAGCCATTAAACTGTGTTCGGGTCAGTTACGTATCGACTCGTGTATATTCGGTGTATAGTCGTCATCAACCACGTTTACTGTCTATTAGAGTATATAGTTTTTAATTAGAATTTTTCACTTCTAAGGATGTGTTCATAAGCCCACTTTTCTATTGTAATCTGGACTCAGAGATTTACATTCGTTTAATTGTACCAGTATAACTTAGTACATATAGAAAGGTTAATTATGAGTAATCTATTACCTAATAGACTGAAAATTCTTCTATCTGCTATCTAAATCGTTTCTATCCATTCGGAGACCAGCCCTAACAAACAATAAATACATCAATTTTACCCATATATATAGATAAGGCCTATAGGTTTATAGAATACTGATATTGAACTAATAAAATGTGCACATTATATGTTTATTCGTTACATTATTACTTTGACTTCAAAGCTCTTTACATTTACTCCATTTAATAATATAGTAAACGTTATTTACAGTGTTATAACACCAGACAGTTGTAAAACAATAATAGGTCATAAACGAACGGGAATCAAATAAATCCTATCGCACCGTATACCGAAATAAAATCAAATGGGAATGTGTTAACGATGAAGCAAGCGGCGCGGCGGTGTGTTGGGGATTGGTGAGATATTGCGGAGTCGCGTCGCCCGGGACTACTCTCATATTAACATATTGATGGCCGACAGCGAAGTTTGTCCGACGCTCTATCGAATCTCACTCGATTAATATTATCTGGTTTGCCTATGTTTAGATATATATATATATATATATAGCTCTATATAGATAGCTCAGGTCCGGCTACGATGGTGACCTAGTGGTTTGATCTTTCGAGACCTTGAAAAACAAGCCGATGTCCGCAGGGTCGAATCGCAGCATGTACCAATATTTTTTTTGGATTCGCGGACATTTAGTAATTTAAATTGGTAACGCTATAGGATGACGGTGACTGAAAACATCGTGAGGAAATTTTCGTATTACTATTATATATGGGAAAACACAGAACTGTGGATTTCTCAGAGTTTGGATTATGGATTTGGTCGAGGCTGGCGTGGTGATAATGCCCGTACCTTCATTCGGCATGGCCCTGCAGTGAGTCTCTTACAGGGTGATGATGATATCGAGGGTCGTTGTTGTTCTAGTATTGATCTGTGCTTACCATTCGGTACAACGTAACTGTTTGGTACAGGGTAACTTTGCCGTGCTACAGTATAAATAAAAGAAACTCTTGATTGAAATAATCAAGCACTACCTTCTGCCCGCGGTTTCTTTTGCGTTACTTTACTTTTATCTAGATGAAAAATACTTGTCCTTTTCTATTTCTTACTCCTGACAATGTGTATATAAAATTTCATGATTATAAGTTAAGTAGGTTAGGATAGGTTAGGATTTACATAGATTTATATAGATTCCTTGAATAAATATTCGGAATACATCAGGCAAGAAGTATAAGAATAACTTTTTTCCTATTCAACTTTCGCAAAGTTCAAAATGGAATCTCATACGTCTATCCGCATGACAATGGCAGTGGACTCGAGTGTAGTGCCTTACAGAGTTGACCGCGCCCGGGGCTATACTTGCCGGCTTGCAATCTCGCGCCCCCCGCGATATTGGAATTCTTTTGAATCTCAACTGATCCCGCTGCTGTTGCCCGGAAAACTTTCGTTCACATACAAAGTTGACGGTTTCGACAGGATGAATCTTTCTGTGAATTGTCTCTAGTAAAATAAAACGGTATGGATTTATTCCCAACTTTAAACAAATTGCTATAAAATAAGCTAACACATTTTCAATAAGGTTTCATATCCTATTGGACGTTATTAACAACGACATGAGAGCTTCTTTTTCAGAAAGACACTTTTTCTTCTTACTCTTATCCAACCTAAGTAGGATTATACACATAACATTTTTACTTTTCGGTCTTCGTTTGCTCCTATCACTCCGTCCACCTTCATACTCAAAACTTTTCTAGTTACATGACTTTCATCTCTTCTCATAATATGCCTGCACCATACTAACTTATTATTGCTCAACATTCTGTCACTGGTGCTATTTTGAAACTTCCACGTATACCTAAACGGAGAGAAAATAATTGTACGTATACTAAACTAGTTTGTACTCGCGGGCTCATTCGTATTAATGTAAATTTAATCTATCCCTCGCGACTTTTTTCTGGATAAATGGTGGTACACTATACCCTATTCTGGCGGGGTGGTAGGGTGTCTGTACCCGACTGGATCGCGACCACCGTACACCAGGTGGAACACCCGCCATAGTGACACGTTTGGGCGTGTCGCGTTCCGGGATCAGCCGGTGTATATCCAGCAACCGGGGTGGGGGGCTGTCCCTGACTGGGTCGCTTTCAGGCCGGCATGACAGCGGCGACCGGCGATAGATAGTGTGTCTTTCGGTGGTCGCCATTGTTTTTGGATTGTACTGTGCTTACCATCAGGCACAGTACAGTCACTTTGCCGAGCTGCAATAAAAAAATCTGAACCCCCGACAAAATTGTAATATTTAATACTTATCGCTTGTTAGGATGTGAAAGCTTAACAAATAAACTCACATTAACAATTTATAATATTAGGACAGTTTTAGATACAAATTTAAAAGCTTATAAATTTACAAGATAAAAACCCATGGATATGCACAACATTCTAGTATATAATAACCTCATAAATGAGATATCTTTTAAAAGCACTTTACCATCTTTCTACTTAAGCAAAGTTGTTAAGCTTTTACTTATGTTTTTGTCAAACACATAATATCTCGGGCAGTGTGAAGTTGAACGCAAAGTTTTACGAAGGAACAGTTATGTTTGGCGTGTAAAAGCCAAGTTAAACGAGAGCGACAGCAACACAAGCGTAATTATTCGATCCGAGCCATCTCTCGAATGTCATTTGTGGTTTTTGTCCGAAACCCCGACGCTCTCCTTTCTGTAAAAGTACGTTTTTGTCGATTCGTACTGGTACCATCTCTAATGAAGGCCTACAGGATTCAATTAACCGGAGGGATCGGAATGTTTTGTGATTTGTACCAGAAAACGGAATTCCATCAACGCGATTCAATTCAATGCCTTGCAGCGTTCCTACAAATGAAATTGTTCAGAATACTTTCATTGCCGTCCCTTTTCATCATTATTATATTTTCGTTTATTATGCAAAAGTTATCTATTCTCTCTGAATTTTAAATCTACACTAATTACGAAACCAATAATCATATATGACTAAATAAAGACAAAGTTATAATATAGACGACTAAATATAGTGTAATAACGTAATCTACACATATAAATAAAATAGAAGTATCTGATGTTTATCTGGTTTAAGAAAGGATACAACGATTGTAATGAGATGTTTACTAGCAGAGATAGGAGTCGTCAAAGTATTATCTAAAACTAAAATACATATAATTACGGTTTCTCATAATAACTATCGGTTTATCGGTAAAAAATCGGTATATCTTCGGTTAGCAAACAACACTGTTTAAGTCGAAAATCGATAGTTCTTATTTTACAATGTCATTGGATAAATATTCTCATGTCACGTCAAATTGCATATCACATTTTGAACATTTGAACCAATAAAGATCTCACAATTCATTTCAAATCAGTCATTACTGCATGAAGATTCTAACATACAATAAAAAAACAGATATTTCACTCCTCTGTAAAATTAGTGAAATTGACTTGCGCGGTGTTATTTACCAAGCAATGATATGCGTTATTAGTGTTAATTAATGCCAATATTATAATCATCATCATTACATAGTATAAAACAAAGTCCCCTACCGCGTCTGTCTGTCTGTTTGTCTGTTCGCGATAAACTCAAAAACTACTGAACGGATTTTCATGCGGTTTTCACCAGTGGATAAAGTGATTCATGAGGAACGTTTTGGTATATAATTTGTCAAGGATATTTTTTATAATCAGGGCGGGACAACGTCTGTCGGGCCCGCTAGTTAATAGATAAAAGGCAGCCCATAATTCATTAATAGTACACGTAGTTGCCATGATGCAAAAAAATATATTTCACTGAGAACAAAGTCGCCGATATCAGGTTAGTAGATATAAAACATAATATTATATTCATAAAGAACAGTTTCGTTGAACCGAACCTTATCGTAAATATAATGTAAGTCATTGCGTCACAAGGTAAGAGAATAGAATCAACTCACGCCTACTTTATAAACATCACGTGTAAGATTAATAATTTTATTCCAATATCAAAGCGTTTATACCTTTCAAGTAGATACGCGGTTGAAATTCCTCGGTACAAGTGAACTTTAAGAGAAATTTCGTGGAAATTACCGAGGTATCGTGAGGCAGCGCGTCGCATCGATTGAGTAATAAATCATAATAATATAATAGGTAGAAAGTAAACAGTAGCCGCGGGATGATGGCCACCCTCTAACCTCCAGCCGCCGCCGCACCAAGCCGCCTCGCTCCGTCGCTCGGCCCTCATCATGCTTTATTCAGCCAAACGAAAAGAACACAATGAAAACATGACTGATTAAATACTCGGGAATTACAAGGGAAATAAAATTGTATCCTACACACAGAATTTAAATGTGTATATCTGTATTGACGATAGCGTAACCACGGTATTCTTGGTAATTCGTATTGAAAGAAAAACCAAGCGTAAAGGGTGTTATAATAACGGTATAGAAAAATAGGATTAAACATGTTGAAATATTAATTGTACACTTTTAGAAAATGTTATTTTAGTTTTTTTATTTGCACATATGCAGTTGTTTTTATTTACTTTATAGGTTCTTGCATTTGGACAAAATCTCATCAGGTTCTAAATGGGCCAACATGGTAAACACACTAAACTTAAAAGAACTGACTCCCATATTCATAGGTATTTGGCGACAGATTTTCAACTTGACGGTGGTAGCTAGCCAGGCAAGCTTAGAAAAAGTCCTACTGTATCATACAATGGTTTCATAACCATTGATCTGGCTAATTTTTTTTTTTTTCATGTCATAGGAGGCAAACGAACAGATGGGTTACCTGATATTAAGTGATCACCACCGTCCATAGACACTAACAACACCAGGGGAGTCGCAAGTGCGTTGCCAGCATTTGGGGGGAGGGGGAGAGGAGAGAGGAGAGGGGAAGGGAGGTGGGTCTCCGGCGCTCTGACTGACCGAACGAAACGCAACAATGCAAGCACTGTTACTTCACGTCCGTTTTCTGTGACTACCCCGAGCGAGCCGACCCATTTATGCTGAAACCAGTAATAGCTTCAGCGTGACTCTACCACCTATTATACAACACTTATAATTAACAATGTTCACAAATATAATATGCTCCACATTTTACTACAAAGAATACAAAAGTGGAGTTGAAAATAACATTTTAGTATTTCATTGTATGCATGTATCATTTAGGGGAGAAATGACCTAGTTTCCGAATTCACTAATGTTCCATACAATATTATTACATACGATGTTTGTAATAGTTGCATCCCACAATAATTTATTTCTGAACAACTATTTACTATTGAATGTGGTTAGTTTCTACAATAAGTTAAAAACAAAGTCGATTAAAAATATCATAAGTAATATTGATTGAAAAAATAACCTTAAAACTTATGCAGTATTCACAAATTAAAAACGGCCCAATGGACCATCATTAATATATTATACTAGCTGACCCGTGCAACTTCGTCTGCACCAAATCGGTGATCACTGGTGCCAATTGTATTTTTAAACGCGAAAAAATTTAATATAACTAAAACCTTATTGCAGTCACACCATCGGTTTCCAATTGTGAATCCAAACTACCAAGGGACTCAATCAAACATGTACCCAGATGGTATGTGAGAAATCTTTTAAAATAAGCCTGCCGTTCGTAGCAACCAACATATATTGGTGGTAATGTGAAAAAAAGCTTTAAAGGTCTATGGACCCCCCAGTTTCTAACGAAGTTCCTTTCTCTTTTTTGTAGACGTTTACTATACAGTCAGTAGAGTTTACATTATAAAATATCAAGTTGATAGAGTTAAATTATAAATTAAACGATAAAATGTATTCATAAAATAAAATAATGATGAATGAAACACTGAATAATATCATAACTATTTTCAACTTGTATTAAAACTTTTTCACACTCCATTGTATTGAAGAAAAATATAAATATTAAAAAGATATGAGCACGACGCGTCAAATGTCACTTGCCTGTAACTATTTGTCTAAGAGCTAGCAACGGTTTCGAAAAAGAAAATAAGCCAGTTTTTATATATCTTTATGTTCTTCCGAACAGAGTGCGCCTGGCTGCCGGTAAACGTTGCGTTTATTAGTGCATATCGCACCTTTACAGGCAAAAATATTGATTTTTATATAATTTTTGAATGTTTTGTTTTTTACTAACTTTGAAACGCTACTAAAACATGAAATTATCATTGCCAGACATTTTTGTTATTAACAATAATGTGCCCGATGCTATTTTTTTGTAAATAAAATAAAGTATGTCCAAACCATGTTAAGATAGCTGTAATTTTAATATTATTATTATTTATTTTTTAATGAAGGCTAAGTCGCCTTCTCGGCTATATCGCCTAAGTGACATACAACTATATAACAATAAGAATGACAATAAACTTAACAATAGCTTATATTAATTTTGTACAATTCTTTACCATCTTTCGAAGTGGGGTCAGACAATAACGAATTATACAAACCAGTGTGGAACGAACCAGAAGCATTAAGCCGAGATCTAAATATCTTCGTTTCGAACACATTTTGCCAGGATGTGGTGCACATCATCGATGAGTTCACAACTCTGGCAGAGTGGTGATAGTACTTTACGCATCAGGTAGGCGAAGTTTTTACATGGGATGTGTTCTGAGCGTAATCTTATTCCTGTGATTGCTTCCTGATGGCAAATCGTACTGTCATCAATCCATGGTGACCTTAAGGGGCGTGGCTGAATCGTTCTGTACCATATTCGTTTTGTTTTAGAACGCTCATCAAAGTATTCCTTCCAATGCGAGTAACAGCTATTTTTAAATACTGAGCATACATCCAAGTAAGTTGGTAAAATATTAATAGGAGCACCTTCGGAGGATCCTTCTCTAGCTAAAAGATCAGCTCTTTCATTCCCAGTTATACCTATATGAGAAGAGATCCATTATAAAACAATTACTTTGTTCTTTGCTTTGAAATCTAGTAATTGCTTCAAAATAGTGTTTGTAGGCTATCGATATTCCTCGAAAAGTCGAGGTACATCGCGCTACGTGTTGAAGAACACTTTTTGAATCGGATAAAATAACAATCTTAATGGACTCAGTTGATTGTGCAAATGATAAGGCCTCTGCAATTGCTATTAATTCAGTGTGCATAATTGAAATATTTTCATCAATTAGAAATTTGATAAAAGTTTTGACTCAAAAAATGCGGCTCCTAAATAATTACCAGCTTTAGGTCCGTCAGTGTATATTTTAACAAAATTTTGATAATGTTTATTTATATATTGAAGACAAATATCTTTTATTTTAACAACATCATATTGACGCTTCGGCTTCCAAATACCATCTACATTTATTTTAATTATATTGTGCAAATCAATGTTATCGACCCAGGTGTGTAAAGTGAACATTTCATGTTTTATACTTGTTTGACTTGGAGTATTTTTATATTGAGAAAAAATAGTGGTCTTTTTCTTTTACGCCAATAGAGTCATTGGAAAGAGGTGGACAGTTCTTCTGATACATTAGTTAGTTCGTTCTTTTCGAATGACTTAAATTTAAATAGAATTTTGCCAGCTTAATATTGTCTCCTAAGATGTAACGGACATATGCTCAATTCGCTTTCCATAACATGGATTGGAGTACTTTTAATGAAACCCCCGATAATTCTCATGGCCTGGTTTTGGACTTTTTCAAGTTTATAGAGATTAACCTGAGCACTACAATCATAAAGAAAGCTCGCATAGTCAATACGACTGCGTGTAATATTGAAGTATAAACGAACTAAATGTTATGGATGAACACCCCAATTAAAACCGGCTAATGCTTTGAAAACATTTATAAACTTAGAGCTAGATACTGCAACTGCATTGATATGTTTACCCCATTTTATGTATGATAAAGATAGCGATAATTGTGGAAGCGCCTGTTATAGACGCATGTATTCAAGATGACGTCAGTCTCGAGTCATATGTCTACGTTTATCGTTGTTTTTCGTTTACGGTGTTTACGGTGAAATCTCAATATCATAATGGTTAATAAAATGAAATATGTTCTTTGCAATGGAAAAAATAAAATGGTATGAAATGAATTATTTTATTTATAAAGAATATCATCGGGCACATTATTGTCAATAACAAAATTGTCTGGTAGTGATAAATTCATGTTTTAATAGCGTTTAAAAGTTACTGAAAAAAAATGTTCCTTAAATTATTTATAACCCAAAATTTTAACCTGTAAATGTGTGATGCGCATTAAAAAACACAACGTTAACCGGCTACCAGGTATTCTGAATTCTGTTTGGAATGGCATAATATATCTTCATTTTAAAGAACCAGTTTTTCTAAAATTCTCGTTCTTCCAACATTGCTGGCTCTTGTACTAAGGTGTCGCAAAAAAGTCTAGTTACATTAACTACAATTTTTTGTCTATCGTTATCCTGGAGAACCCCTTGCGTTTTATGGGACAAAAAGTATCCTAAATGTAACCTTGGAATATTAGTTATTATTGTGTCAAGTTTCGTTAAAATCGGTTCAGTACTTTCAGCGTGATGCGTGTTCACAGGGACAGAAAGACAGACAGACAGACAGACAGACAGACAAAAATTGTAAAAAGATTATTTTTGGCTCCTATATCGATAACAAAGTCTACCCTGATCAAAATTTTCAAAAAATATTTAATGTACAGATTTGACCTTGCTACAGTTTTATTATAGTATAGATAGAATGTCTTATTTGCTACAAAATGGTTGTTAGTATGTACGAGTGTATTTGATTTGATAAAGTCGAACACGGTTTACCCGTTAGTAGATGGCGCTGCGGCACATCAACTTCTGTCGATGTCAATCGGTCGACATTAAATATTACAAGCGAACACAGAAAATATTTACACAGTATTAATTTTGCTTTAACTCAGTTATTTATTACATCAAATAATAGCATACTCGTGTTGAGCCGCGGGCACAGCTAGCTACATATAGTTATAACAACATATTGTAATATTACAAGGCAACAAGAATTTTGAAACTATACTAGCGAATATGTAAACTAAGGGGCTAAAGGGAAGCATACACGAACAATGTGAATTTGTTATAACTAGAGTGTGTACCGGCTTCAAGTTTCTAATTCTTGCAATATTACAGATTACACAGTTTAATACCAATAACGTATCAACTTGCGGTAATACGTGCACTGCGAGGAGAATATGCTACGCCATGACATGCGTGTATTGGAAGCTTTCGAAATTCTCCACTGAAACTATCTCATGCATAGTTATTGCTTCGAACGCGAACATTATTAGTAATTAAACGAGTTACTTAAACTTAGCAAATATCGGAAATTTGATAAGGAAGTTTTACAACCAAACATTCAACATTTACATAATCAATAAAATCTCTTCTTTTATGAAATCGATAATCAAACGCGCACTGCAGGTTCTGTGGTGTATAACTACAATACTTCATTCTTGTTATACGAGAGTGGATACAAAAATAATAATTATAATTAACTAGCTTTTATGGCTTCGCTCGCCTTAATGTAGTAAAAGATATTTTCTGCCCTTCGGGAATAGTAGCTACTTGTTGTCTGGTTGGAAGGTACCCTACCCTATGTCCTTTCCTCTACCCTTGATAATATCTAAACAAAATTTCATGAAAATCAATATCGATGGTAGTTTGTTCAATTTACGCCCTATAAAGCGCTTATGAACGTTAAACCTACCACTGGTCCTCTCTCCAAGAAACACGATCGGGTTTATATTTTTAACATATATTTAAGCTATATGAACGTTACTATCGTTTTTAGAGGATGTGCAGAGAACGACGATCGGTTCAGTAGTGCTTAATGTAATAAGGTGTAACACACAAACTCACATATGCATTAATAATGTTAGTTAGGATTAGTTACAACTGAAATTTAAGTAGGATTAAAGCGAAGACATACTCTCAACCCAATGATATTATAGATACGTCATCTCTTCGAAAGCACCTTGTTAAAACTTGGCTAACTAGCTTATTTTTGACTGCTGCCCCGACGATCCGCCCGTATCTAAGCAACATGTAACTATTTCTTTTTCGCCACCGATATTGAGAATATGCCATATTACTTCCACTTTTATCTAAGACAGTGTGGCGTTACAATATTACTTTACATATGTGTGCGTTATCGTGCCATTTGTTTTGTAAAATATCATGTAGGTAACGTATCCATAGCTTCTTAGTTATAATATCATTGTCTCAACCATAATTAAGTACCGGAGGAATTAGCCCAACAATGATATGTGGCAAGACCACCCTACAACAGATATAATAACCGCTTTAGTGGGCTTGAAAACGGCAATTGGTGATGGTTTGTAGTTCTCTCGGTCGTCGCCCTTGGTTTTGGATTGTATTGTGCTTATATCCGTTATAGTGCAAGTAACTTTGTCGTGCCCATGTAAAAAATAAGATGGTGATACGACATTTACTAAAGAAAAATATCCGCTTGTCTTTATAATGAAATTGTTATGGTCAGTGTATCCGGTAACATCTTAATTTAACATGTGAGGTTAGAGACAAAAGGCAATGTATATAAATTAAAAAAAGATACAGTGTACTTTCCAAGTTAGGTGTCCAGTAAATGCTTTTGTAAAATGTTACACACTTCACATTCAAAACAACATAGTAATAATATAAATAACCATATAACTTTGTAAACTGAAGCCAAAATCTTAAACATAGTCTTTACTTAACATGAGCGGTGTAAGGGAATTTTAAAACTTATGCATTCGTTATCATACAGTACACCATTGCTTAGGGATCTATTACCTTTCCTAGTGCGCAGATAAGCTAATATTTCTGTGTCTGTTTCTCCGGAACTATTGAATCAATACTTTCACTGATAGGTAGAGGTATTTTCAGAGTATTATTACTTACACAGTGGTGATAATTCCTCTTCTTTAACTGAAAACTGATAAAAGGTTATAGAAGTTAAACAGTGAAAAAGAGACTGCTCACTTATAAATTACAATACATAACACACAATTCTCATGAAACAACACGACATTCACAAGAAGGAATTCGCTAACACCGTATATAATAAAACCGCATACTTTCCTTGTTATAAAACTATCGAACCAATTTGAATGTAGTTCTAATACCAATATAGAAATGAACCTTTTGGATTTTGGATTGAAGGAACAGAGCATTATGCTTTCTTATAGGCGTTAAAGAAATGTTAATCCAGATAAGACACGTTTTTTAAAATCAAATCAAATAAAAAGTACTTTATTTAATTTAGGGTCTGAGAAGGCGGTTATGAACGTCAAAGCTACCACGGGTTCGGAAAACAATCCAGTCATCGAGAAGATCCGGCAAGAAACTCGATCTGGTTTATATTTTAATTGTGCCTATTGTAATAACAATGCATTATAGTTGCAATTGTTTTAGCGGATGTACAGAGGGGATTGTTATTTTCAGCTATCACCATCGTTTATATCTTGTCCACTCTATGATTGCTTTTTAATATGAAAACCCCTTGACATGGTGATTGAACTTACTATCCGGCAAATTTGTAATGGGTTTTGTAATTTTGTCGTAGAACCTTGTTAGGTATATTTAAAGAATAGTGACTACATTTGAAACATGGGATGGTCAATTTGTAATTGGTTCTTGTATTAATTGTATTAATATAACGGTATTTTACCCAATCTAGCTTTCTCTAACTTTTTGCTGACATACATAAAATTATTAAGAACATATTGTGAAGGCAGAGCTAAAATATTAAACTGAAACCTAGTCTTTGATGTTTCAATGGTAAAAGTATAATCATGTGATCGAAGTCGCGAACATCAGCTATTATTAAAATAGAATTATTAATATAATTTACACACACAATTATATGCTCATGACACGATAATGTTAGAAAATTGGTTCAAATTTTACTTCGTGAGGTAATTTAATATGTAACACAAAGTTAATATATTTGACATTAAAATTAATTACCTAATATTAAGTCATCTCTACGCTTATGTTTACCATGGTGTAAATATTTAAGTCAACGGTTAACCTATTGTATATCTATAATCTATACATATAATAATCTATACTGCTATATAAAGCTGAAGAGTTTGTATGGTTGAACGCGCTAATCTCAGGAACTACCGGTCTGAATTGAAAAATTCTTTTAGTGTTAGATAGTTTATTTATCGAGGAAAGCTATAGGATATATATCATCACGCTAAGAGCAATAGGAGCAGAGCACCAATGAAATGTTTCAAAATCGTTTTTTTTTTTCATTTTAAGAGCTTCCACTGCGTGTTAGCTTAAAAGTAACTATTCCACGCGGACGAAGTCGTGCGCAGAAACTAGTCTACTACATAAGTCATAATTACTTATAAGCGAAAGTTCATTATGAATAAAATTTTATATTAATTTTAGGTCATTTAAATAAATAAAAAAAAACATAAGGAAATATTAAATTTCAATGCCTAATACATCATTTTAATTGTAAAAGTATATTATTTGCGGGCACGGCGTACTTTGCCCTGCCTTGATAATAAAAAAAAATCCTAAAAGTCAACCACCTCAACACACAAAAATTTTCATCAAAATCTGTTTAGCTGTTTAGGAGGAGTACACACGGACAGAAGAATTATATATTTATATATAAATAGGCAGTGGGGAAACAGTTAAGAATATCTCCCTCCTCTGTTTCTCAGCAGATTTTCTTAATTCTTTTTTTTTTGTAGCTATTGACGAGCTTTAGTGCTATCGATAAAAAGATTGATAAAAGTTTTTTTTTTCTATGGTCGAAATTCGACCACTGGACGAGCACTCGTATAAAGAATAGAAGATGATAAAAGGGTTCAGTACCTTTTTTCCTCTGTAAGTCAACAGATTTTCTTTTTGGGCTTAGTAACTATTGTTAGCTTTAGTGTTATCAATAAAAAAAGTCTGCAAACAGCTAATTGTTCTCCGTACCATCGACGGGTCGATACGTTTATCAATAAGATTCTATTCGTCATACTTCATGCTCCTACGTCTATAATCTCCAATACTAGTACAATAATAGTTTAGTACTGCTTTTACCATTTGGAAAAACAAAACTTTTTTATCCCTTATTATCATTAAATTTCAACTGGACTACCACTACTTTATATTATTGGACCAAAAATATATCGATATGTTCACTTCGGTACACATAACAACAATGATATAAGAGTCATTTAAAAAAAGTAATTCATTACTTCGCTATTCATTGTACACATGTCTAAACCAAAACACATTGTAAGCTTAAGTGCAAGGCTGTCCTACCAAATTCCGGCGGTAAGCCGCAGAGCGTAGCGGACACCCTTAGCGGTGGGGGCGTGGGAGGAACGGCACAGCAACTAGACCGCTGCATAGCCGACCTTAATGCCGCCATCAGCAAATTGCGAAACACCAGCTGCTTGTGACAAGAAATCTCTGACATAATTCACGCCATCGGACCGCTATCGACAACGGAAATTGCTATGACAATCATCTCTGTTCAAAGCCTATCGAGCTTTAAGTCCTTTAAGTTATATTTATGGCATAACAACGAATTAAATCGAACTATAATCGTTTCTATTCCGGACCGATAAGCTTAAAATGACTAAGAGAAAGTATCAGGTAATATCTGTAACGGTATTTGGAAGGTTATTAAATAACATCCCGGGCCGAGTGCACTGTGACCCATATCCATTTACTGCACCGCCCGACTTGTACGAGTGGACTTTATTGATTCGCCGTCTTGAGAAGGTGCCTCGTCCCTCTCACTCCTACATAAGGATCAGCGGAAGAATAAGGGATAGCGAATGCAATTCCCGTAGGCTACTTACTACTTACTCAGTATTCCAGAAACGCGTTGGCACGCCTGCAGTAATAAGACGCTTAAGTAACACGCACCGGGCTAAATGAGAATTTTATTTGCATTACTTTTATAGTTATTTTTTGTCTTGGTATTTTCACCAGTGACATATAAATTTAGATATATTAATGACTAGTGGAACCCTATACAAAAAAATTGTGATTAATAAAGTCATCTGAATGTATTAAGGCCATTTACTTATCTACTTTCCTCTCGTACTTACGCCGCGTCGTCATTAAAATTACAATAACTTTTGATAGAGTGGACCGATTTTAATGAAACAAAGACTAAGTTATTCTCGAAGATATGCTTTATGATTTTATTGTAAACCCAGTACTTTAGCAGTGATGTGTGTTCATACAGACAGTCAGACATTTCAAAAAATGATTGAAATGTATTCTATTACTTATTCCTAGACACCTGCGACAATTCTTTTCATGAAAATCGAAAAAGTACAGACACGTTAGATTTGCATTCTTAATATATGTTATAGATTACAAATTTTTATGTATAAAAACCAAATAACACTACACGTCCCAAAGTAGATTATAATTGGTTTTTCCGTTTGTAAAATGATTTTGTATCAAAACTTTCTATGATTTAAAGTTTTCTAATTTTATCTCAGTTTGAAAATTTTCATCAGTGTCCTTAACTGATTTGTAATGTAAGGATCCTCGAAATATAACTTGGAACATTACAATTAGAACGTTGTTGTTTATTTTTAGATCAGTGTTTTTGGTACAAGAAACTAAATTGCAAACAAACAAGACCAAAAACCCTTAGTGTAATTTAATATAGTAACATAAGTTATGAAGTTAGTCAAGGGGCACGTCGCGTCGCGTGGGTGCAAAGATCAGCCTGAGCGGAGGACGGAGATGTCAGCGACCCGTTGCCACTTCTACTTATATTAAACTCGATTTGAGAGGCCACAACCTTATCGACTTTAATAAATGTTACGCTGAAGTAATCACATTATTGTTAGAACGTGCCCTGAAAATGTTATATATTTTCTTCCGTCTTTTACGAAGGCAAAATGTTCAGATATAAATAATATAACTGAAGTTCTTAATTTTAACTAAGTGAAAATTATTCTTCCACATATAACTTGTCAAAAACGTATACATTATTGTAGGTGGTAGAGCTACGCTGAAGCTATTAATGGTTTCAGCATGAATGGATCGGCTCGACCGGGGTAATACCACCCTCTCACAGAAAACCGACGTGAAGTAACAGTGCTTGCATTGTTGCGTTTCGTTCGGTCAGTGAGAACGCCGGAGGCCCACCTCCCCTCCCCTTACCCCTTCCCTTACTCCCCTCTCCCCCAAGACAGGTTGGCAATGCACTTGCGACTCCCCTGGTGTTACAAGTGTCTATGGACGGTGGTGATCACTTAACATCAGGTGGCCCAAATATCCATTTGCCTCTTATGATATAAAAAAAAATTAGCATCATTAATAATAAACAGGGGTCAACTTTATCCTGTTTCTTAAAATGCGTACACATCAGCCTTTCTAAAATCACTAGTTGAAACACTTATTCAATATTTAAAGACATGTTTTGTATACTTTAATCTTTGCAGAGCTAAACAATATTTAAATTAATTATAATGTGAATTATGTATTAAAATTTCATTATTTGCATATCGAAATTATTAACATTAGTCTGGTTTACATATCTATTGGCACTCCGAACAATAGATATATATTTTGATACCGTTTATTAATTAATCAGACATATGATGGGTTTCACAATCTCAATACAAAATATTAATATTATATTAGATATACAAAGACTGCCACACTACGCGTCGCTAGTTTGATGCAAGCCGTGCCAGCGCAATACGGTTACTTACTAGCATGTCATGACGCGAAATTATAAATTTATCTACCGCCAAAAAAATAAAGCTTAACGCGTCTAAAGAAGTTTCCACTTCAAAAATTATTGACGAATAAATGAAAGTAAGAAAAATGTATTTTCCTGCTATCATTTTTGCAATTTTACATTTTTATACGCATATCTTAAGGAAAAATAGTGTATAAATTCGATATGTAGATTTATATCGACGCGTTTCACATCCCTAGTGGATTATGTCTAGTCGCGTCGCAAATCCAGGACAGTGCCGACAGAATGCACAACCCGATGAATCGAGTCCGCCAACGTCCTGGCACCATTCCACTAATACGATGCCTATTATTATGAAGGGAGTTGACATAAATTGAGTTGAAATTTAACTCTACATTTTTGGTTTTACTAAAACTTAAAGGTATTTATCTATACTAATATTATAAAGAGGTAAAGTTTGTGAGTTTGTGACGTTGTGGCGTTGTAGGGGGTGGGGTAATCTCAGGAACTACTGGTCCGATTTGAATAAATCTTTCAGTGTTATATAGCTCATTCATCGAGAATGGTTATAGGCTATATATCATCACGCTAAGGCCAATAGGAGCGGAGCACAGATGAAAAATGTTTCAAAATCGAGATGTTTTTTCTTTTTGAGAGCTTCTGCTGCGTGTCAGCGTTAGCCCAGAGTAGTAACTATTACTACGCGGCCGAAGTCGCGGGCAGAGGCTAGTATCAAATAACTTGCTTTTGGCAATTCAGTTATGTAATTACAAGATCATAATTGTTATATTAAATATCCCAACACTTAGCATGACATATCCAGAATAAAATAGTTATCTGTTATATGTAATAAAAAAATTGCCTTTCAAGTGAGATCGTCAGAACAGACTTTGATAATCTTTCAACCTGAGCTTAATAGCTAGTCAGCACTACAAAATACGCAACCATCGTAATGATTTCGTCATTGTCTGCTTCTTCATCCAAAGCTCAGACTAGTTATTATAGATAAGAAGTTACGTCAAACGAAGTGTGTCAGACTGTGGTCAGTGGTACTTCGCCACCATCGCTTCTGAGATACATTCATTAAGTAACTTACAATTTAATAATTCTATTCACTACGTTTTGCTTTATTTATAATACTACTAGGTTTTTCTCGCAGCTTCGCTCGCGTTAATGTACGGGTTTCATCAATCCCCCCGGAAATCTTACAACTAGTTTGCAAAATTTCATGATGTACAGTTTAGTATTTAAGGCATGAATGCGTAAGAAATAAAATCACATTCGCATTTATAACATTAGTAAGGATTAGTAACAATAACTGCGTAAGTAAAAGAACCTAATAAATTTATCCAGCAATAAAGAAGCCTGACCGTCAAAACCCCGTTAATTCTGAAAACATACGAACTACAATGTCGGCATTAGATTAAGAATAATGTATCATAGAGTACATAAATGTAATAAAAGTCGTAAATATACAGCGGCAAAGCCTTCGCTTCAAAGTAAGTGACTACTTCAAACGTAAAAATATATAATATACTAACTGATATCCGCAACTTCGTCTGCGTCGTTTATTATCTTAACTGTTTTGTTATATCTCAAAGGAATAAGGCGGCGTTTTCGACGAAAGCTCCCAGCCGGCTTGACTTTTTTCGACACTTACAACGATTATCGTTACATTTAAACAAATTTACAGAAAACCTTGACAAATTATGTACCTGAGCCTTCCTCGTGAATTTCTCTATCTATTAATAAACCGCATGAAAATCAGTTCTATTATTGTCTGAGGTTATTGCGAACAGACAGACGTGACGGAGGAATTTGTTTCATAATTAACAATTATGTAATTTTGCATGTTTTAATAATTTCATATTATACATTCGGATGCCAAATCGACTAAGGACGTCATATATATCTAGTGAAGCTGAATAATATTCGAATAAATGATACAGCGCCATAATTATGTGAATTTTCTAGCATTTACTTAGCTATATTATTAACATATATTAAATTGTATATTGGCTATACCTACAGATATCACTTTGAACATTTAATCGCCGTGCACTTATTTACACCTTTCGTGTACCTATCCCAAAAAGCTTCATTCAAAGACAAGGCCTTTTTATCCTTAGCGTATTATTCTTCAACCACAGTGTCTCAAAGTGTACTTGAAGCTTTTTTTATATATTAAACTGTAATTGAATATATGTAGGTTCTGATTGTCAATATTAGTTTTCAGATTT
This sequence comes from Antheraea yamamai, assembly GCA_036509395.1. Lineage (NCBI taxonomy): Eukaryota > Metazoa > Arthropoda > Insecta > Lepidoptera > Saturniidae > Antheraea > Antheraea yamamai. The sequence continues at coordinate 17,152,504 of AP028428.1, read as the reverse complement.
TTTATTTTAGATTTTGAGAAATGAACTAGAGCTATATCACTTTTTTTTCATTTTTATATTATTTTATAAAAAAAAAACAGCTACCACAATAACACAAAGTACATTAAGACTTAATACTTTGTGGAGCATGCTAATAATTGTCATATGTGGGATTCCAACCCAACGTCTATACTACTGTCCTATTCTTGCTGATTATGTTAAAATACCTTTAGTATTTAATTATTTCTACGTAGAAATGAAACTGATGTATCATAGACAATTGTTTTAGAGTCAATATAAAGTAATGAAAAACTATATACAAAACTACATATTACGAGAAGAGATGAAAGTCATGTCTCTAAAAAAATGTTGAGTATGAAGGTGGATGGATATAGGAATAAAGGAAGACCGAAATATGTACAGTTCGCAACATCTTATCTTTGCCGTACCATGAAGCTGTGGTACAATCTCCCGGCCAGTGTGTTCCCTCCTTCCTATAACATGGGGTCCTTCAAGCGTAACGCGAAGAGGCATTTACGCATGACAACGACGCCCGACGTATGAGGACGTATCACTCGGTGGTCGCCGTTGTTTTTGGATTGTACTATGCTTATATGCTATGCTATGCTTATAAATACAATTAAAAAAAGATGGATTGTGTGAAAAATGATATGTATATAAATGGTGTGAATACTGAGATGATATATTACAGGGAAGAGTGGAAAAGGAAAACATGTTGTGCCGACCCGGTGGAATAAGGGTAAGAAGAAGAAGATAAAGTAATAAAGATATTAATACCACTTATTTTTATATCAAGCCATATGAATGAAAAATATAAGAAGATTTGTGTTTTCATAAGCGAACGTTGTCTCCCGCAGGCTTTGTTAACTGCACGCCTCATTCACTCGACTAAAGACCTACTTCTTTCACTTTATACTGCTCGTACGTCACAAGTATCCTATTTAGTCTTTTTAATATCTAAATGTTTTAAAATGTGTACTATATTGTGTTTTTGAAGTTACATTTCTTTTGGCGCGTTAGAGAAAAATGATGAGAGTAAATGTTTACGATGCGCGCGCACACCGTCACGAAAACCGACACCCTGAAGTTAGCTATAGTCAACATTTTGATTCTTTGTATTTGTTGTTTGTATTTCTTTGTATTAAAACTTTCAATTAATTAAACACCTTTTTTCGATTGTTAGTGTCGTTTACAACGCTTTATTTACGTTTACAAAACTTTATTACTACAAACGTAGAATAAGGCGAAAGATAAAATTTTTGAAAAGATTTTTATCTTGTTACGCCAAATAAGTATAACTTCTAACGCGTGTACATAAGTACACACACACTTTTTTTTGTTAAGTGTGTCCTTTTATACATCTTATAATGTAATTAATGTGCACTTTTTTGTTATTTCTGAGAATAGAGCAATGCTCTTTGAGTTTTTAGAGTATTCAGGGGCTTACTCTACACGGACAGTATTATGGAGTAAGACTAGTTAGAAAAAACTGCAATTTAATCCAATGTAACGATATCATATAATTATTTATTTCAAATTAACTTCCAAGGAGAGAAAATGGTGACGTACGTTTGGATGAATTGTTTCTTAGATACTGTGTTAAATTGAAGGAAAGATTAGCACTATCTAGAACGCAAGTAAATTAGTTCCCTCAGCATTACCTTCTACTCTTTTGTTATTCTAATTTACCATCGTACAGTTTCGTCCACAGCACATAGCAAGACACAATATTTACAGTCTTTCAAATAGACTCTAGACCAAAGGTTCCCAGACTCTTTTTCTTATAAGTCACTTTCAAAATGTAGCTGTTTCCAGTGGACTCCCTACAGCTACATTTCTACCATATTCCCAAGTTTTTACAAGTAACAGTCACTGAGCTTCGTAAAATATTATCTGCCTACATTGATAGGTGAAGTCAAACCAACATTTTAGTTCCTCACTATCGAAAGTAAATAAATGTTCGTAGGCCCCCCGCTTACAAATTATAATCTCCCATTTTTTTGTCATGCCAACGAGGTCCACTTGAACCACTTTGGGAACTAAAGCTCTAGACTTTTAAATATATATTCGATATACCATAACTGTTTAAATACCATTGTCTGTCAGTAGACTTCTTAATTATTTTTATTTATTTAGGTAACGAACGGTCATATGTAAATATTAGGGTGGCGCAAAAAAACCGACTATTTTTTTTTTTTGAATCTCGGATGAAAAAATGTTAGTTTTTGATGTTTTAAGAGCCCTCTCCAAAGGACAGCTCAAAAAAAAATTTTTAAGAGGTCGCTCCAAATTTTTTTAAATTTCAAAAATCGTCGAAAATCGAATTTTTTTTATTTTTTATTTTTTTTTCTCGTTACGGTATAATTTTATAGACCAAAAAAAAATAAGTTTCTGAAAGTTTCAGTTAAAAATTTTAATTCTGAAAGGTCGCTCATAATTTTTTTAAATTTATTAGTAAATGACTTTAGATTTTTTCGAGCGACCTTTTAATATTAAAATTAAAATTCCGGCCATTTTTTTTCCTTTATTTAGTACAATAATCTATAAGAATACACCACGAGATGAACTAAAAATCAAGAATAACAAAAAAAACACAAAAAAAATGGCCGGAATTTTAATTTTAATATTAAAAGGTCGCTCGAAAAAATCTAAAGTCATTTACTAATAAATTTAAAAAAATTATGAGCGACCTTTCAGAATTAAAATTTTTAACTGAAACTTTCAGAAACTTATTTTTTTTTGGTCTATAAAATTATACCGTAACGAGAAAAAAAAATAAAAAATAAAAAAAATTCGATTTTCGACGATTTTTGAAATTTAAAAAAATTTGGAGCGACCTCTTAAAAATTTTTTTTTGAGCTGTCCTTTGGAGAGGGCTCTTAAAACATCAAAAACTAACATTTTTTCATCCGAGACTCAAAAAAAAAAAATAGTCGGTTTTTTTGCGCCACCCTAGTAAATATGTATTTATTATAATATAAACTAAAAGGCCTAAAGTACCATTATTTAAAAGCATAACAGTATAACATAAAATTAATATATTTGTGTACTTTGTATTTAATTGTATCATATATGTGTACTTTGTATTAAGTGTATTGCATTTTTTAAATCTTGAAAAGTACTTTTTTATCATACACAAAAAAGTTTAATGAATTAAAATATAACCACAAAAGATATAATTTACATCTCAGTCTTTATACAGAACATTAGCCACTTTCTTTTTATCTTTATATATAAATTTCTTCTGTACGTGTGTATGTCACTGAACTCCTCCTATAAACGGCCGGACCGATTTTGATGAAATTTTGTGTGCGTGTTCCAGTGGATCCGATAATGGTTTAGATTCACAATTTGACCCGGTAGGTGGCCCTGCGGTTGAGATTTAGGATTTTTTTTTATTATCAAGGCAGGACAACGTCTGCCGGGCCCGCTAGTAAGATAATTATTATAAAATATGTCAACATTGTTATGGAATTTATTATAGTGATTATAAGATCATTCAAAAAAGAAATTCATGAAATAATTGGTGAGGCAAAAAGGGGTGTGAAAAGGATCCCAACATCGAGTATTAGGTATTTATGTAATAATTATTAAATATTTTTTTCATTTGCTCTAATTATCTGTAGTGTAAGTTATAATAGTAAATATATAATATTTTAATCATGTAATTTCTGTTGGTTTCCGCATATTTTCCTGTATTTGCAAAAGGCATAAATGATGTATTAGGTCTTTACCTATGAAATTGCCGTTTTGTATGAAAAAATTTAAACGAATTTTTTTCATGTATTTTTTATTTGTATTAATCCAAATAATCACCCATGCAATCAATGCATCTTTGCCAACGCAGTGGCAGTTTATTGATGCCCTTCTTAAAGAAATCAGCTGGACGGGAGGCAACAAATTCCTCAAAGGCATTTTGTACTGCGTCTCGGGTATTGAATTTTTTTCCCGCCAAGGAGTTATCCAAATTCTGGAAAAAGTAGTAGTCTGTAGGCGCAAGGTCTGGTGAGTAGGGCGGATGACGGAGAACTTCCAACCCCAGTTCTTGCAACTTGGAGACCGTCTGCTGTGCAGTATAAGGTCGCGCATTGTCGTGCAGGAGCAGCGGAGACGAGCGCTTGACCAATGCTGGTTGGAGATGTGCCAGCTTCTCCATCATTGTGTTCAGTTCTTCACAGTACACATCTGCAGTAATGCTTACCCCGTTTGGTAAGAAGCTGTGATGAATCACACCGGCGCTAGACCACCAAACAGTGACCATCACTTTTCTAGGGGTAAGTTTTCGTTTAGGGCATTATTTAGGTGCTGAACCAGGATCCACCAACTTGCTGAGCGCTTGCGGTTATCAAACAGAATCCATTTTTCATCGCAGGTAACGATGCGGTTCAAAATTCCTTCATTTGTGTGTCTGTTGAGCAGTGCAAGGCACGTTTCGACGCGTACTTCGCGCTGGCGATCATTGAGTTCGTGGGGCACCCATTTGTCAAGCTTTTTTACCTTGCCAGTTTGACGCAAATGGACCAATATTGTTTGGACGCTAACGTCAAAAGCTGCTGCTAATTCAGCCGTAGATTGTGTATCATCAGCTTCCACAATCGCCTTTAATTCGTCATTGTCGACCAGTCTTCGGACGACCGCGAGGTTCATTTTTCAGGTCAAAATTCTCAGAACGGAAGCGAGCAAACCAATAACAGGTGGTGCGTTGGTTTGTAGTGTTAGCTCGTAAACGTCGTTGATGTTGCGTGCCGCTTGTACCGCGTTGCGGCCACGACGGTACTCATATTCCATAATTACTCGAATTTTAAACGTATCCATGATGACAAAAAAGATTGAAATGCGATGAAAATGTAACACTAATCAATAAACAAATGACTACTTTTGGAAAAATAATTCCATGTTTTTAAAATAAAATTAATTTGAAATTAGAATTCTTAGCCAAACAAAAATTATTTTGATTTGAAATGGCCTACTGGCAGGCCTACTGGTATTGCAGTACTCTGCAGAACGGCAATTTCATAGGTAAAGACCTATTATTAAAAATATGACTATGGCAGGTGATGACTCATACTCATTTCAACGATACCGGTTAATTTCACGTGCTTATTTACAGTACTACGAAAACAGAGTGTGCAGTATGGCTAACTAATCGAAAAAATAAACCGAAGAACCGTAAAAGCGTCACACGTGGTCCACCGTAATTTCATATTTTTTCACAGTCCATGCTGACGTATACATACCATAATAACATGTATTAATTTGCAAAGACCAAACATAACCATTTGACTAACAACTTATGTTGCATCTAAAATCTAACACACAAGTTTAATAGTTTAATCAGATTTGCAATGAGTCCAGATTGTTTTGATTTCATCATCTTAATATATATATTTCTTGTGTGCGTGTGTATGTGACTGAACTCCTCCTAAACGACTGGACCGATTTTGATGAAATTTTGTGTACGTGTTCCAGTGGATCCGAGAATGGTTTAGATTCACAATTGGACCCGGTAGGTGGCGCTGCGGTTGACTTTTAAGATTTTTTTTATTATCAAGGCAGGACAACGTCCGCCCGGTCCGCTAGTATCATAATAAATTGTTGAATACAACAGTAAAAAAATAATAAATGTTAGTTTTTGTTTTCGAACTGACTACACTATTGGTCTGATGGGTCTTCACAACGTCACCGGACTACTAAGGCGAGCGCTTAAGGAACTTCGCCGTTTGGCAACAAACTCAAGGGTGCCAGGGTGGCCGAACCTCGGCTGGAGCTTGTTGCCTTGGATACATACACATATTCATACACATAAATGTTAGGATAGTGTACAATAGCAAATGAGTGCAGTGTGGGATCAACATACACAGAGAATTCGCATCAACAAATAAGTTAAAAAAATGTAACGCTTTGGCACGAAATTCTTGACGTCGAAAAAGCAATTCTAACATTTAGCGCTTAATGAAACTGTAGCTCAAAAAACGGTGCTTATTTACGAGGGGTTACTAGGCATTGTTTTAAGATACCAACTTTTTCATAATAAATCTTAACGAGAGAGATATTTACTTGACGTTGTAATATTTAGTTTAAGAATTTTACTAATTAACATTTTGTAAATAACGATTTATAATCTCTGGGGGTCAATTTCGCTCCCGCACACCAGATTAGGCCCCCCTCGGCAGCCGCTCAAGCCTAGGTCCGTTCCCTCAGCGTGGAGCCCTTGAGTGCGCTGCTCGCGCGATACAGTGACACAAAATCTTACATCACTGCGACAACATTACACATATCACCTCCACACATGTGCACGCATACACGCTTACACATGCAAGTGGAAGGGTTTTATTTTTTTCCTTTATGAAACTGAAATAGTTTAGAAAAAAATTATCCGATACGAAATATAAAATACAAGAGTTGATGAGGTGATGTATGCTTTGTACACATATATGTTTCAACAACTCATATTTTTTTTTTTTTTTTTTTTTTTTTTTTTATTTAGGGGGGGATGGGATTGTGGTTTAATTTGGATTATTTTTTTTTTTAAGGGGGGGGAGGGGAGGAATTTATTTTTTTTTATTTTAATTTTTATTTAATTTATTTAATTTATTTTTTTTTTTTTTTTTTTTTCTTCTTCTTCTTTTTTTTTATTTTTTTATTTTATTTAAATATTATTTTCATTTCTTTCTTTTTTTTTTTTTTTTTTTTATTCTTTTTGGTTTGGGAATGGTATTATTTTTTCTTTTTTTTCTTTTTTTTTTTTTTTGTTTTTTTTTTTTTTTTTTTTTTTTTTTTTTTTTTTTTTTTTTTTTTATTTTTTTTTTTTATTCTTTTTTCTTTCTTTTTTTTTTTTTTTTTTTTTTTTTTATTTTTTGATCGGATGATCTTGTATTTTTTTTTTTTTTTTTTTTTTTTTTGGAGGTGGAGGGGGGAAAGGTTTTTTTTTTTTTTTTTTTTTTTTTTTATTTTTTTTTTTTTTTTATTTTTTTTTTTTTTTCTTTCTCCTCCTTTTTTTTTAAATTTTTCATTTTTATATATAAAAAATTTTTTTTTTTTTTTTTTTTCCTCTTTTAAAATTTTTTGAGGGTTTTTTTTTCTTCTTTATTTATTTTTTTTTTTTTTTTTAGGAGGAGGTTATTTTTTTTTGTTTTTTTTTTTTTTTTTTTTTTTTTTTTTTTTTTTTCCTCTTTTTTTAGCCTTTTTTTTTTTTTTTTTTTTTTTTTTTTTTTTTTTTTTGTTTTCCCCTTTTTTTTTTAAAAAATTTTTTTCCCCTTGGGTTTTATTTTTTTTTTTTTTTTTTTTCCCCTTTTCTCTCTTTTTTTTTTTTTTTTTTTTGAATCTTTTTTTTTTTTCCCATTTAAAACCTATTTTTTTTTTTTATATTTAAATTGGGAAATTTTTTTTTTTTTAAAAAAAAAAATAAACCCCCTTCATTTTTAAAAATTATTAAACCACTAAAAACAAAAAATAACTTTTTTTTTAATTTAACCAATTTAATTAAAAGATTTTGATTTTTGAACTACCTATTTATTTTTTTGAATTCGATCCCTTTGATAAAAAAACCCTAATAAATTTCAAACTTTAAAAATTCAATGAACTATGGTCGAATGTCGACCACTAGGCGCCCACTAGTATGTATGAATAGTTACCTTAGCTTAGGTTAGCTCAGATAGGTCGCGAATTGCATGTATCAGGCAACAGCCCAAGCCGAGGTGTGACATGCACCCTTGGGCTAGTTGTCAAATAAAATCGGCTGAGTGCCTTAAGCGCTCGCCTTAGTAGTCCCGTGAAGCTGTTAAGACCTTGCTATGCCAATAGCGTAGTCAGTTCGAAAAAAAGATTTATAATATAAATAACTAACATATGTATAGCACTATACACATAACAAAACATAACAAATGCATGTATTAAGTAAAAGTATTACGAAATTCCATACTAACCTTACTTTTATATTCTACCATTTTAGAATAAACATTAAATTGCTGAATAATTTTAGTTGGTAACCCTGCTATTTGATTCTCAGCCGGCGCTAAAATTGAAGACGGATAAAATTTACTTTGCGGGGTTTGCTTTTTTATGTGCATTCCTTGTGGGTGTCAGAAGCTCATATAATAAATAATATGTATCAGTTTTTCTTTTGTCGTTTACCTTATTTATCAATTGAAATTGAAGATAAAACATGACATCCAATCTTATTATCGTTAGTAAAAATATGGGATTATTCAAAAGCTATAATTTACTTATTGTGACTGAATTTTAGCTATTATTTATACCTTTAGTACTAGTAACTAGTACTATTTTGTAGTTCCACTCGCTTTTAATCTTTCGCCTCGGCTCCCGATACTCCGCGCCACGATTCACGGCTCGCCCGGACTCGCACTATTATTTATTCTCGTTTAGCGTACTATCTGACCAACTCTATACTCCTTAGCTCCTCTTGTAGTAGATATTTCAAATCAATCAAATCAAAATATTCTTTATTCAATTTAGTCTTTGAGAAGGCACTTATAAACGTCAACACTACTACCAGTTCGAAAAACAACCCAGTCATCGAGAAGAACCGGCAAGAAACTCGATCTATTTTATCTTTTCATTATACATAACATAGAACAACATATTATTATAGACATGTACAGTTACATTTAGACTATGGTTACAGTTACATGTAGTTAGCTATTACACAACCTATAATCTTTCTTAATAAATATCGACTTTTAAATGCAAAATCTGACAATTCATTACAGAGATTAACGTGTTTTAAAGAAACAAAGAACAATCTTTTGTGTTTTTTAATATGAGTAGAGATATTTAACATAATAATTTTAATAAAATGATATTATTTAGGTGTCAAAATAAACACCTCTGCAAAGCTGCAGCACCAGGCAATGCGCAAGGGGGCAAGTTTTAATTACTTCGCCCCCACTTGGTAAGCTTGTTCCCGAGTTAGGCTATTTTCACAACTAAAAACTCACATTTATAAACTGTTGTCTGGACTCTTTTGAAGTGTTTGTTGCATAAATGATGCAGAAAGAAAAACGGCAAAATATTTTAGGTACAATAATTTCTTCATTATAATATTTGGTGTGGTATTTAAATTCGTCATTTTATAGCCATTCAGAGAAAAATATGTACATTATTTAAATCCTTAGACGTGAATAACGGCTTTTTTTCAATAATACATGATTCATTTTAGGTAAAAAAAAAACAGATTACTAGTTATATTCAAAAGAACCTTAACTTATTGAATATACTTTTGTATAAATACCAAATTTAAAGCCCACTTAGTTGTTAATAATTAGCACATATATCAGAATTTTCAAAATACAAAGACAAGCATAAATTCTTAGTATTTCAATTTTGCGATTATTCTTAGTATTACTAAAATTACTGCATAAATATAAATAACAATAATTTTGGGACTACAAGTTACATTAGATTAATTTTCTAATTTTATAACAAATATAATACATCAACTCCGTCCGTTATGGAAGTTTAATCAGTTAGAATTCATTTGGGATCACGCAACCCTAAATTACCTGGCGTCGGGTCTAAAGGTTATCAAATGAGTATTACCCGCCAAAAACTGACTTATTTCTATACTCTTTCATTTTATATGTTAATGACTATGAAACAGAATCCACGATAATGATTTCGTTCGCTAATTTGATAGATTTAATACGAGTATGTTTTCAAATGTGTACAATCAAATCAAAAACATATACAGTGTATATTCTTTATAACGTTGTAGTTATAACCAAAAACGTTCTATAACGTAGAGTAACATTTATTTGTCCACGTTATTTGTTACTTTGTTACTTTATTTGTTCTCTTCGCTCAATATAACGGAAACTTTTTATAACAACATAAAACGCTCAGTCCCTTTAAATTCGTTAGAAAGAGATTACACTGCAATTCCAAACATAATTATAGCGTTACCTTATGTTTAGTGCTTAATTAACCGAGCAGTATAAAATTTCCCACTACATGATGTAATTACATCTAAACATATTATATAATCGAAAGCTCAGGGCCTATTGTAGTGTTCGAACCCGCATCTGTGACGCAGTGTTCGAACACACAAGCGTGACTCATTCTCTAACAATATCGCTTTAAAAATGTACTCGGCCCTAAAATTTAATTTACAATTTGACTCGTTAAGTATTAATGTCTTTAGATTATTCTTAAAATTTATAATACCCAAAAAAATGTGTACATCGTGGTGCTTACAATAAGTAATTTCGATTAATTCCGGTACATACTTCATATTATTTGCTATATCTATAGCTATACATATAATCAATACATGTAATAGGAATGTCAATTTATCGTGTTTGTACTTTTTCGATTTTCGTGAAAAAAAAAATGTTGCAGGTGTCTAGGAATAGGTAATAAAATATATATTTCAATAATTCTTAGAAATATCTCTCTGTCCGTCTGTCGGTTTGCTTGGACATGCATCACTGCTAAAGTACTGTGTTCAATATAAAAACTCAAGAAAAGCATAGAGCATATTCTCGAGTAACATTTAGTTTTTGTTTCATTAAAATCAGTCCATTCTATATAAGTTATAGTAATTTGAATGACTAGACTTATCTACTTTTCTCTCGTACTTAAGCCGCGTCGTCATTAAAATTACAATAACTTTTGATAAAGTAAACCGATTTTAATAAAACTAAAACTAAATGTTCTTCGAGGATATGCTTTATGATTTTCTTGGTGAAGTTTTATCGTAAATGCAGAACTTTAGCAGTGATACGTATTCAAAAAAACAGACAGACAGACATTTGTAAAAATGATTGAAATGTATTTTATTACTTATGTATAGATTCCAAGACACCTGAAACAATTTTATTCACAAAAATGTAAAAGTACAGACACGTTAGGTTTACATTCTTATTATATGTATCGATTTAGATATATGGATAAATAATGTCTAAAACAGTAAACGAAACTGTTTTTTTTGCTTGCGGAAGTTCGAAGTGGTGGGCACAGCTAGTTAAATAATAGATTTATACGGATGACAAATTATTTTATAACATAATACAAAAGATCTATATTAAAACAATTATAATCAGCTTTAGTGGCAAACCGATTGAAAACAAAAATACAGAAAATGTGTTGTATTTCTAATTGTTCACCGACGTCCTAAATTATGACAATGGATTGCTATCGATCAGCCCAATTCTAGTGAGGCTAATTGCCGATTGTCTGTGGCTTTTATCAGACAACTCTTTGTGCTCACCCGGTCGTGATGCCTTTCATGACTTGACTGATTCCACCCTTCTACTTTTATAGGGAAATGCCGGAAGGGATTGTTATAGTTTTGAAAAAAAAACATAAAGAGCGCGACACAAAACTTTTAAACAAAAAATTGTCATTATTTATTGGAACTTGTATAAATTTATCTGATTTGAAAATAATAGTTTCATATGAATTAAGAAAATATACTCGCTATAATTAAAAATATATACGAATTACAAGGTTTTTTTATTCCGACTGATAAGTAACAACTATTAATTACCTTGAAGAACAGGAAGCGCATAATAACGAGACAATAAAGCGAAAGTCATATACAATTATAATCGCAATTACGAAAAACAACTCAACAAAGACGTTGTTTCCTAGTTATATGTTCGCAATGTAGTCTATATTACGGCATTCCTAACGCTAACTCATAGAATTTTATAATGTTCAGTCAATTTTCCATCTATCCAAGTTAGCTTGAGCGTCTAGGGTGCTTTCCAATATCTTTGACACTTACAAAAATTGCGATTTTTATGTTGTAGAATATGAATTTTTGTCCTGATTTACCGTAAATAAAAACTCATTCCCAATTTAGTAAATTATAAGCATTTTACTAATTACATGGTTATATAGAGTTAAATTTTTCCCTCTCTTTGTTATACAGCGCATCATGGATAGCGCTGAAGCAGCTGCACTATCAGCCAGCACTGGTAGTAACGATGGTGCACCGGGCTCATATTATGATGCGCGATGGTTAAACGTGCATGCCGATGACGGGACATTAGCAGCGAGGGCTAGGAGGCTGAACTTGGCGCCCAGTAGGCATTTCGATCATATCGCCGTAAACACTAGCTACAGTGCCGTTCTGATGCCGCCATACATCAACGTTGAAGGTCTGTTTGTAGACAACTATGTAGTTTATATGCTTGCTTTAGTAAAAGTTGTGTCTGATTTATCCACTTGTGAGTAATAATAACTGCTCCAATTTCTAAGTTTAATTGTTAACACATAACCTTGTATGGACCTCATTGACAGATTATAAAATAAACTTATCAAGAAGGTAAATATAAATATCCTCAGTTACTCAGTTCGTAAATACCATCAACAGTTAAGAAACAAAAAATATATAATATTAGCAGAAGACCGAACAACAAGCATTCCGCTACTGAATAATGAAAGCCATTCCTTTTGTTGACATATGGCTGGGTAGAATGATTTATAGACAGGTCGACACACATTCTGTTTATTAGTGTTGTTGACTAAAGCACTTTTTTGTTAAATGTTTTTATATTATTTTATCGATTTTGTGTTTACATTAAGAGCTAACAACCTAGTGGGTCACTTTAAGATAAGTGATGGCTTATTAATATATATTCGAATATAAGAAAATGAGTTGATTATTGCAAACAAACGAGCATTACAGAACAACCAATAGGTGTGAAAGAGAAGGCGCTACACATTGATTACACCCAAAGTCACGATACTAAGAACAACGAACATTCATTTTATATTCGAGTCATTGTTAAAATTACAATACAATACAACAGCAGAATAATTGCTAACAGTCTGTAACACCAATCGTCGAAAGATAACATAACAGCGTAATTAACCATTGTTATGTCGCTGCTATTGCCATTTATAGTTATTTGTTATTAGAATTACCAATAATAGTAATGTGAAGCCTTGATAGGCTATGTCGTTAATAATACAAAGCGAGTGTTAAGATTGATCGCCAGACAGCTAACTGAGTATTTATAGGACTAAAATACAAACAAATATCTTCAAGGCGATTTTTTTTAAATATTGCTAGCAGACTAAATTGACGTAAATAATAAATCTATATTATATCAATTTAAAGTTATCAAGCGTTTGAGTATCGGACTAAAATTTAATTGGTATTTACGTTCTATAATTACACTGAAATTAAATAGTAGGTATATTCAAATTGTGAAAGTATATTAGTAGTTCTATATTTATTCATTGAAACCATAAGCCTTTCGATGAAATTTGTATGTCGTAAAATTGTGCAAATGGAAAGGTCAGGCGGACCATTAATTTTTCAGAAGGAACGACGGGAAAAACAGTCACGATTAACCAAGTTTGCCAATTACGCTTCTTTTAATGGTTTGTTTAAGAGTCATTTCCTAATTGCGCTGACAGGTTTGTCACTCGTGGTTTATTCGTTACATCGGGCAATTATAATCTGTACTTCAGAAAATATAAACCACAGAGAAGGCAAGAGTACCTTATTTGCTAGAATTTTAATTTTTTATGACTATTTAAAGCTATTCTTTAGCTTGCCATATTTGTTAGTTTGTTCATCTTGCAAGATGAATTAGAAGCAGTTCCATTAGACCTACAACTATGCAATTTTGCATATGTACTTGTTCAACCCTGACGTACACGAAAATGAAATAGAAACAAAATGGCCGCTATACACATTGAAAATTCCGATTAAACTTTTAAGCGCATTTGTGCAAACGCTTGTTTTTATAAATATTAATCTATTTTGCCTAAATAATGAAAAGACCAAAAATAATTGATCGTGATTTAAAACTTACATCCTTTCCAGTCTCTAATTATCTCGTATTATGTACTTTATTTTGTTTCAATGTATCCTTTTCCTACTTTTAACAATCAATTCACTTTATTTCCTAGAATAAAAGGTGCCAATACTAACTGATAGTGTCGTAGAGCTTTTCTGATAACAAAATCGCAGAATTCAATAACGAAATATATTAGTGTATTGAAAGCAAGAACGAAGTAAGCTAATCTTTAAATTAATTTTAACAGGGACATTGGTTATACATGAATTAAAAATCATACAAAACATTTGTTCGCGGTTCCTGAGTGGTTTGCTTATAGATAAATAACTTCAACTACGTTATTAAATTACTACAGTTATATGCATTTTTGTATTGAAATATTGTTAACGAATGATTGTAAATATTAAATCTCGTATACGTTTACGTCTATTTCTAAATAAGCAGAATCAATTTAAAATATATCTGTTTCCATCGAAACCGATGGCGGTCTAACAAACTACTTGCCCAAGAATGAACAGAAGGTGTCAACGATTTAGACTTAAAATAAGTCATATAAGTGGGTACTATATGCCAAATAAAAATGTATGTTATTTTGTGTACAGATCCAGAAGTGCAGAATCAAATCGCGTGGTCAGAGCACTTGGACCCACTGTTCATAAATAACTACGAAATAGATCCGACTTTGTCGTGGCAGTATTATGCCTCCTCGGGCGGTTTCATGAGAAGATATCCAGGTGAACATTTTAGAAAAACTTAAGATAAGCAATTGACATGAGTATACCATACATATAAACATATTTTATACTCACATATTTTGTTCATATTTAGTCACTTATGCGGGAATCAATCAAAACAACACGACTTTTTAATTCAATAATTACTTACTTCCACTTATACTCCACTACGGGTTTCTCAATACTAAACAATCGATGATTTCAATCATTTTTATTACATGACTTAATTATTAGCCCCAATATCCAAATTTAGATGAATTGCTGCTTTTAACATCAATTTTGCAAGCATTATAGTAAATGATGAAATCATTTATTAAATGGACATATACAGTAACCGGCTTTTGATTTGACATTCCCGAGATTTGGCAAAATCGAAATAGTCGACAAGTTCGGTTTCGTATTATATTATCTTTATCTATCGCAGTAATTGCTGCAATACAGGGAACGCTTTACAAAATCGAAGCAAACCTATCTTAACCCGATGTCGCACTCGTCTCTCCAACGTGCCAAATCAAAAACCGGGTAATTTCCCATTGTTACTTATTAATTTAAAATCCTTCTATTAACAGCAATGTCGTGGCCACCAGAGGACGGGTACTCTCACCACGCGCGAGACTTTTACGACTTCAGATCTTCAAACTGGTTCGTGGAAGCGGCTACATCTCCTAAAGATTTGGTCATACTGTTGGACGATTCTGACGACGTGAGCTCTTCATCGTGGCGACTATCGAAGGCTACAGTATCGGCATTGCTCGACACGCTTGGTCCGAATGATTTTGTGAACGTGTACAGATATAGCGACTCCATATCAGAAACACATTCATGTTACACGAAAATATTGGCTCAAGTAAGTATCTTCTAATGAATACCCCACTGCAATTTTAACTCGTACATTGGCGAGCTTTTTCATCTTTTTTTCGAGCATTTCCATCGACCAGGATTATGCAGAAGATAAGTTATTACTGCAGGTAGTGCAAATATAATATTAAAAAGGTACAAAAATATATACATGTTTATAGAAATATATTTCTAAATATATATATATATATATATATATATATCAGGACCATCTTTTGCCCTGTTTATAATTTTGAGTTGTTATAACATAAGAACTGCATGGTTTATTTTTGTATCGGAGGAATATGTGGTGTGCCCACGTGTTATGGTCTCGTTGTTGGTCCGGTCAAGGCATCATCGACCGTTGGAACCGTATTCCCGACACTAGATCTCACAGGTGCTAGATGCTTGTTTCGTGTTGACTTGGGTCGCACGAGACGCCGGGCAGTAGACGCAGTGCCGGTCGGCAGCTCCTGCGACCGGCCAATATGTGTGAGAAGGCAAAATGGGGTTTTAGTCCGTGCAAATCGGACATAACCCATCCTCAGCTGCCCGGCTAGGGCTACGGATACGTAGGGATTTTCCCATGTAAAAAAAGGGTCGCACGAGATAGGGTTTATGTTCGCGTTAACTATTACCGGAGTTCGTCGAACCACCGGGAGATGTTCTGTATTTTCGCGTACTACCGCTGTTGTTTCGCTTCTGCCAATAGCAGCGTGAAGTGGTGAAGGTAAGGTAAGGCCCACCAACCACATTTCTGTATAAAAAAACAGAAATTATTTATACTCCAATGTTATCACAATACATTAAATACGGGAGGTAAAAAATACATAAAATAAAAAAAAACGAAGACTGTCACGGCGCGTATCTAACAATTTTAATAATATTAATGAACTTGTCAAGCACACTCTCATTGCCTAATTTTTTTTAAATATCTACTGAAAAATTGATAAATACAATACAATTTTTTTTTAAACATTATTCGATTACAGTTTGCAAATACAATATGCATATTGCTTATTTTAACATAATTATGAAAAAATAATTGTTTTGAATTTTTACTTTAAAATAGGTCCCTCTTTAGCCGTTTTTAAGAATAAATTACACCATTATTCAGTTTCGAATAATATGGAGTTTACGCAAAACTTTTATTAGATAACTGTCTCAAGTAAAAAAACAAACTTATATGAAATAATTACATTTTATGTTTCCTTTTAATATTATCGTGCTACATACATATATCGACTAATTATGACTTTTGCTCAAAGTTTTTCCAATAATCTCATCTTAGGAACATGTCCCCAAGTTATCCTCAGCTCATACTCAATATTTTCATTCGAACTGCTCTCATATTCGTTAGATACGTGCTCAATAAACAGCAATCGAGAGTAATTACACAACATAAGTTTAATTAAAACAAGGGTTACCGGAACAGGTGGCTGTAACAAATTGATTAACGTCAGACCTGATTTAAACATAACGTAAATTTCACGCCGAAATTACTTACCTGGTTTTGTGTAAAGCTTTTAATATTGGTATGTTCAAGTCAATCGTAATTATCAGCTGTGTATTTTGTTCTCGATTACGGTTACATGATAAGCGTATGGTAAAATTGTTGTTGTTGTTGGAAACTAGCTGTTGTCCACGTCTTCACTCGCGTTAATGTGGATTTGACCTATCACTCAATCTTTTTTTTTTAATGAAAAGTATCCTAGTGCCTTTACCTTACCCTTGATAATGTGAAATAAATTTTGCTCGTTGTCCGGAGTACGAAAAAGGGTACAAGGTACCTTTCACTCATCAAAGAGTACCGTTTCCGATGGATAGGTCGCATTTAAATTCACGCGAGCGGATCTCCATGCAGAAGCAAAGCTAGTAAATTATGTGTATAAGAATATTTAAACGGTTTATTCTTATAATTTTTTTTTTTCAAAAAAGAGATACCAAGATGTATGCGTCAAAGTCAACTATGACAATATTTTTAAATTGGCCGGCCCGGAGGGCGTTATCCCGCCTTGATAATAAAAAAAAACCTTGACAAACTATATACTAAAACGTTCCTCATCAATCGCTCTATCCACTGGTGAAAACCGCATGAAAATCCGTTCGGTAGTTTTTGAGTTTAACGCGAACAGACAGACAGACAGACGCGGTGGGGGACTTTGTTTTATACTATAAAAAACAAAAACAATAAACGGTGCGGAATATCAGATATTATCCAAAAGCTTTGGAAACAAATATGAACCTGTAAATTAGCATACATTTAACTTTATTAATAAGGAATCAACAAATTAATTAAGAAATCTAATATTAGTAATATTACGTAGCTTCTCCTTAACGAAATTTAAACAAAAGGAAATTAAGTTACCTCTGCACATAACCTCAAAACTCATTAACCGTGTAGGTACTACTTTCTTTATGAATAAAAGGGTTAACTTTGATCGTATCGTTGAAGAGAAACGTCATTATTATAATTACAAATAAGAAGGGTTTTAGGGATCCTTATGGAAAAGGTCTCATAAAATCCATTGAAAAAGGTACAAGAAAACAATTGTGCTTAATCAATGGTAAAATATACATACCTAATAAATGTTCTTATGGTACTCCCATACTTGCGTGTATCGGCACGAAGTTTTGTCTATGGTCACACTAAATGCAGATGTGGGAAGACATTATCGTCATGCTTTACGAACTATCAAGCTGCGTGACGATAGACGCAGCACCATTACTGGGCTGGCGGTTTTTACACACATCAAAGGAGTTTAGCAGAGGCCAGTGTTGAGTCATTCGAAGGACACGTGGCAACGTACCTTTATCGGAATGATTTTTGACGTTAATTTTAGTGCGACAAGTAGTTGAACCTTCGTTTCGCAGATATGGGAGTAGCATAAGAATATTTTTTTCGTAAGTAGAGTACGAACACATTTATTGAGTACAATTTTTATAAAAAAGAAATCTTATTGATATCTTTAAACTCAGTCGTCGATACTTATCAAAGAGATATGACAGTAAACTTATAATACTGAGAATATTAAGTTTTGGTAAATTGTTACTGATACAAACTCATATTTCAAAGAATTATCTTTTCTCATAGAAATATACTGTGTATTTACTGATAAGAACACATTCAAACTGAAAGTCGTAGACCCTCATAAAAATACATATGAGGTATTTTTTCAATGCCTATAGACAATTTTAAAACTCATAGATTATTTCTAAAACATAAATATTATTCTTCACAATTTTTTTTTTTCTATAATAAGTTGTACCGAAAAGATAGTCAAATTTAGTTTCATTCTGAAACGTACTAGGACCTCATTTGGAGTAAGAATATTGGATTTCGGATTTATTACATCTATATGTATATAAATGTCATAAAACGATGTCGCTTTTCGTTTTTGTCTGTATGTTCTAAATTACGCAACGGATTTTGGTAGTTTCCAGAATTTTTAGAGAATTTCTTCCAGAACGGTTTTATGTGTAATATGTGTATATTAAATTTATATAAAGTAGAGAGATATCGATGTATTTCAATGAAGTCGTAAAAAAGAGTTTTCGAGCACTGATTTAGGCGACGTTGACTAAACCTTATAAGATACGTGAAAGTAACGCATTAAAGAATATCTTATATACATCTTTAAAATGCATATAAAAAGACCGCGATGACGTGTGTCTATCTCCTAAAGATAACTCACATTGCGATTATTTTATTAGTCAGTTTTTTTTCATTACGTTCCACGCGGATGAAGTCGTGAGCACAGCTAGTATTTAATAAACCTAAGCCTAGACCTCTATAATGTACAAAAATTAATATTGCTAAATAGTATATATCTACATTTTACTAGTTTTAAATAAATAAATAGATATCAAGACAGAAGTATAGCTTGAATTATGACATTTAAATAGTTAATACACAGATATTAATATTGAATAACACAAAATATATAATAACACAGAACCATTTTATAATCCAATTACCTATGTATGAGAATCAAACTCGCGACGTCACAATTCAATCGTAAGACTTACAAACGAGCCCATAGATACTATTGTAAGTAAATGACAGACCAATAACTATAATTACACCTTAACGTGTATAAATTAAAACAAATAACAGAGCTAAACGCACGTATTGCGTGCGAGCTTGTACATACATTATACGTTAGCGATATCCATCTGTCACAAGTATTTGTGTACCTACGTTAATGGACTCAATCAATCTGACATATAATGTGACTACAGTGATACGACGGCATTCATAATTTAAAATTATACAAACATAGTAAATTTTAAATTTGTTTGTACCTAATGTACTAAATTGAAGAAAGAATAACTTTATATGAGTTAAACTCTTATATGCCAGATATTGAGTTCTCTAATAATTTCAACACTATTTTGGTCGTAGTAAATATAATAGATGTTTTGCTATAAACGTTTATAAATGAAATATAACCTAAGATAAACTCAGTCTTCAAAGATTATGTTATATTAAAGCAAATCAAAAGGGAAAACAAACATAAAATATTTAATAAATGTAGGAAACACAGATAAAGTGGTTCTACAGAAGATAGGTAATCTCGTTAACTCCATGGGTAGGGTACTGTATCTAATCAAGTTCTGTATCATAAAACAGTTAAGTTATTACGTAGCCTGCCCAGACCCAGATATATCACAGGCTTTTTAAAACACAATTTGTTGGTAAAGCAAAAAGTTTGAATAATACGAAATACCTATTATTTAACAGCCGACGTTGCGTCGTATCGTGGTATACATTTTAACGAGTCCATTACCGCTTATTTATAATGTCAACATCTAGATTGCAGTACTGAAGCAAAAGCCTTTACCCGGGGGATAGTACGGGCATAATCAATATGCCAGCTCACCACGTACTGGGATTTCAGACGCAGAGACATTCTCAGTTCCTTATTTTTCCCCTCATTTATTGAATAAAATACAATCTAATACATTCTAAGATACAGATTTCCTCGCGATACCTTCCTTTCCCAACAGCCTATAATGCCAAATGACATTAGCAAACATACGCGAATTAAAAAAAATTCAACGATAGACGTCAAAGTTCGAATTTGCAGACATCGAATCGCTATTCCGCCGGTCGAAATCATGACTTACGTTTATTAGGATAATTCATTAATAACCAAATCTACTTGTAATTGTTTCTATAATACTCGATAACTACCTGAAATACACGTGTATTTGAAGCACGGACCTTAAGTGGTATTTTATATTTAGCTTCATATATTCGCCGAGCTCGTTTAGCATAACGACGTTCTGCTTGTACGTTATTACTTCTACGTATTCAGGAGAGACGTGTGTATAGATAACATCATTCCACTTTACTCAGTTCGTAAGACTTAGCGAACATTCGAGATAAAACCTTCGCTACAAATATACAAGCGCGTGGCCTTTTGACAGGTGGGTGCTAGTTGAGCTCGGTTATCGCGACAGACCTTGCAAGTTTGACGCATAACTTTTACATATTCTGTTATAGCCAACTTTAGACACGATCGAACGATAAATAGTTTACTGCAAGTAATTTTTTTTTTTGATATCATAGGAGGCAAACGAACAGATGGGTCACCTGATTTTAAGTGATCACCACCGTCCATAGACACTAGCAACACCAGGGGAGTCGCAAGTGTGTTGCCAGCCTGTGTTGGGGGGGGGGGGGGTGAATTGGGAAGAGGAAGTAGGGCAGGAGAGAGGGAGGAGGGGTGGGGAGATGGTCTTCCGGCGCTCTCACTGACCGAACGAAACGCAACAATGCAAGCACTATTACTTCACGTCGGTGTTTCTGTGGGTCGGGTGGTAGTACGGGAGCGAGCCGACCCATTCATGCTGAAATCAGTAATAGCTTCAGCGTGGCTTTACCACTACTAATGTCTGTCAAATAGGATGAATTATTTATGCTGTCATTATTATCCAAGTTGTCGTTCAAAGAAAACATAACGATATGACAGGAGAGGATTTCCTAGTCTCTGTCTGGTTACCAACCACCCTACATATCTACATATGTGTTGATATATAACTCTTGTAATCGGGAGTCAGCTCCTCTAGGATTAGCATGGTATGGCACTCGTCATATAATATCAGATAAAATTGTGGATAAAGTGTAGAAAAGGAAAAATATCGGTTGTTGAACTTGGCGCTGTGGATAAAGTGTACAAATTTATACCTACTACGAATTATTGTATAGTTTTGATATTACTTCTTTGTTTGTAAGACTCCAAAGACTATTACTTAATTGATTTTTAAATGTTATTACTTGGAAGAGTATTTAAATTTTCAGTAAATTTTAGAAATACTTAATCTTCAATATGCTATATATTTTTTATTATTATCTTTTTCAATTGTAAATCGAATGTCTCTTTCAATAAGCTGAAGAATAAAGCTAATTTGTTCTTATGAAATAAATTAATTATCTAAACTGATATTATAAAGAGGTAAAGTTTGTGAGTTTGTGACGTTGTAGGGGGTAATCTCAGGAAGTACTACTCCGATTTGAAAAATTCTTTCAGTGTTATATAGCTTATTTATCGAGAAAGGTTATAGGCTATATATCATCACGCTAAGACCCATAGGAGCGGAGCACTAATGGAGAATGTTTCAAAATCGGGTTATTTTTTCCTCTTGAAAGCTTCCGCTTCATGTTAGCGTTAACCCAAAGTAACTATCCCACGCGGACGAAGTCGCGGGCAGAGGCTAGTAATATATAACGAGAATATAGCCGACAAAGTTAATTGTCACTTAAATTCATTATAATATCTGACTGAAAAAACACAATTTTGTTTATAACAACGACAATTCTCTTAGTCCCATTTTTTTGTCATTATATTCTTATTTTCATTTTAAAACATTACCAACAAAAAAATCATAAAAGATCTTAACCTCCAGCAACACATGCTTACGGGTAACAATTACAAGACAGTTGACTAGAGTCACGCGGAGTACACTTCAGACCGTCTGGAAGAGGCTACGGTGCTTTTGAATTACCTTAATATCCTTCACAGCAAGCATTTACGTTTTAAATCTTCCCGCGCGAAATAAACTTTGTATACTCAAGACTTGTTAGAATCGCTGAGTGCCATTAGCACATACACTCGTACGTTTATGTACATTAAGGAATATGTAAACACCGTATTTATTATCTCAATGACTTATTTGCCTTGTGTTGGCAGAAATGTTATCATAGCTTGTTTAGCTTCAGCTTTGTTATTTGTAGGCTTTGAACAAGTATTTATGCAATGCTTATGTTGTAATCTATAAATATACTAGCGGACCGGGCGGACGTTGTCCTGCCTTGAAAACAAAAAAAATCCTAAAAGTCGATCGCAGCGCCACCTGCCGGGTCCAATTGTGAATCTAAACCATTCTCGAATCTCCACGAACACACACAAAAAATTTCATCAAAATCGGTCCAGTCGTTTAGGAGGAGTTCAGTCACATACACACGCACACAAGAAATATATATATTAAGATTACTTAATTACTTTCATCTTATTTAACTACGTATGGGTTCGCATTCTTTTACATTTTATGTCTTCCGTTCTGTTTATTATTATTTAATAAATAGTTGAGTTGTAGAGAAATGGTAATTTTGAAAAAGCATATTACCGATTTGCTGGATAATGGCTTCAAGCCTCTTGTCATGCGAGTTTTAATGTCTAAAGGCTGTTTAGGATGGATCAGCATGTAAACGATGGTGGTGTCTGGAAATAACACCCCTCTTTGTGCATCCCCCAATGTAATGTTTTGACGTGAATACGTCTTTAAATTTGCTACCATACAGGGGCAATCCAAAAAACCTAATAACAAAATTGGGGGATACAGTTAGACAATGTAGTTTCGAATCTATTCTCTACATCCAAAATTAAATTATACCATTGGATAGCTAAAGGATCAAAGAATTTATTACGCTAAATGAGGACCGTAATACATCTCACACGGCGTGGGAGGAAGCGCCGGCATTTTGAGGTCATTCTGCTGCGTTTTAAGATTTCAATTTAGTATAACTTTCGACTCGGTGAAGCTACGACTTTTGTTCAATTTTCCATCTACAGCTCTTGTCAAAGTCTATCGATTATATATAAAACTTTAGTGTAAAATCGTGACTGTTTATATAATAAGGTGTTAAAAAGAAAAAAAATTATCAAGAAATTTATAATGTCGGCCTATAAGCGTCGAAAAGCCAAATCCAAATACAGAAATCGTATAAGGTTGGAGAGAGCATCTCAAAACCAATCGAATGGTACCAATAAAACACTATATGACCGAGTCAAGCAGTGTCGGCAACGTAAAAAACGGAACGCGGCCGAGCGGATCATCACACAGACCTTTAATTAATAAAGTTATAACACAGTAATTATTTGTTTAGTTAATTTATTTCCTGAACCCGTTAAATGGAACACTTGCTACTATAAACAAAAAATGGAAATCCTGAGGAGTTCTTATGATTATGACATACATAAAAAATAATAATGTATATAGAAAATATCGTCCGTTACGAGACGTATTCACGTACAACAAACGGCCGTGTCCATGACACAGCCACACCCCATTTTTTTAAAATATAAATATGTACGATGATTAGACAAACGAGATCGAGTTTTTTGCCAGTCTTTTCGATAACTGGATGTTATCCGAAACGGTGGTTGTTTTAACGCAACATCTGAATACCAACAGTACTTTTAACTATGATTACAATTTTTTTCAAATCAATCCTTTTGCATATATCGTCGTCCATGATGTGGTAGGCTAATATAATTCCATAAAAATAAAGCAGAATTACCATGTTATTCATTTATTAAATTTATTTTCTCTTTAAATGAACAGTTTAAAGGCAAAACGAAAAGCTTACATATTAAAGTTGATTTCAAATCAAGCTTTATTAAAATGAAAAATAATTGGTAATAGCTTTTCACCTTATCTTTATAAAATAATACATAAAATGAGGAAAATGGTCAATCGAATTCAAAAATAGCCTAGGACTATCTACGAAAAATTCCGCATCAAATAGTCATAGCCCTATGCCGATACATCCAGTAGCTTTTAAGTGATTGTGACTCAAAGGAACTTCGGCTTCATTATAAATATCTATATATAGTTTTCTTATCACACGGCAAAATAATTTTAATGTAGGTACTTAATATAATTAAAAAAATACATGTGCAGAGTTTACACGTGGTAAATCTAAAACTTAAAAAAATGACAAAATTGTTCATAGGAACGATAATGTATTCCAATTCATTCTCTTGCAACTTAAATCATGTAGATGTGTATGTTTGTCTCTTTTTAATGTTATTTTTTCGTTTTATCAAGTTTCAAATCTGAAATGGGGCTAAAGAAGTTTTAACTTCAAAAATGATAAAATATTCATATTACAGATACACGTGAACAACACAACACGCTGCTTCTACATATAAGACTCCTTTTCTAAAGGCTTCGTAAGACATGCACAAAAACGTACTAAAACACGCACAAACGTACATATGTATAATGCTCAGACCATTTTTTTTTTAACGAGGGGCTAATCCTACGTTGGAGACCCTCACATTGCCGGGAGACAGCGTAAGGGTTATGTCGGACTCTTACCGACTAAAAACCCCTCGGCCGCTTAGCGCGAATGTGAACCAGGGTGCGCGGTGACGACTAGCCAAACTCCGCTGCCCTGACCACGCGCTTGGGTCTCTCGTGTATGGTAGAAACGGGGACCCACCTCTCAGGAAGAAGGCTCCTCCTATCATCCTCATATGGAGATAATACTCAGACCATAGTGCAATATACAATGAGGAAACCGTGAATATAAAAAAAACACTATATAATGTATTCTATCGCATTCTTACGCACGTTAAATCCTATAGACGTGTATGTTTGTCTCTTTTAGTGATGCTTGATTGTTTCATCGAACATACACAACGACGCTAAAGAACTTTTTATTTAAATAGCAACTCAAAAACCAAAAACGATCATCGAAGAATATACAATCCATTGCCCGCCGCTTCTGCATGCCCACCTGCAAACCATTGAGCTATTACATATACAGTATGATCTCAAAAAGGAACTAGTCAAAATGGATTAGATTAGATTTATTAAAATGTGTATAGTGATAGCGGTGCAGTCAGTCTAATTATACACTAGTCATTATAATCAATGATCTTAAACCACATTACAAAAGTCTAGTAAATTTTGCGATAATATACTCAACTACAACAATAATATGTGTCACTATATGCAACATTTACAGTAGTTCTGAAAACATAACGATCCAAACTAGAACAAATAACAATGGGCCTTCGAATAGTTTCAAGGTTCAATGCAACTAAGCTGCAGCAACTTTGTTAGCTCCAGTTATGTTGTGCCAAGGTAATGTCGTGTACTTCGAAAGTATGATATATTGTTATCCATTTAGTTTATAACTGATATTTGTGACTTTATTTTTTTATGTTTATCAGTGAAATTTAATATGACACAGTTTTTAATGTGGCAATAATTGTAGCTATGAATACTAAGTTTCGTTTACTTTTGTGGTTCAGATTTCGCTTTCCCTAAAAATAACGATAAATCGAGCAAATGTTAAATAATTCTTAAAGGCAACATTTTTCTTTTTGTTTGCCTGTCCGTCTGTATGTTTAACTAAACAGATTTACAAGGTTTTTTTTATTATTATTTGTGTTTCCTGTTGTGTTATTACCGTAATTTGCATAAACTATGGACTATTTTATCCAATATAATGCAATACACAATTGCTTAATATTGAAATTACTGTAACAAACTAATAGTACCACACATTTAACTTCTCAATTTAAGTCACAATGTCTGCTTTTACATGACAAAGCAAAGTAAAAATGTTAAACGCGACATGCAAAATGTCAATCATAATCGAATTACGGAATTTCGTGATCATCCAATTTGATACCATTGTCTGGGTAATAAATAATGTGTACAATAAAAAGCAATATGAAGATTTTAAGACATAAAATAATTCATATACCGTGTTATTACAAAAAAGTTAAATACGTATTGAATACTTGTTTTATAAAAGTTTGGGTACTTACGTATTAAATGCTCCGCGCTCGCAGACCGCTGCGCGGCTAGATCGTGTTATCCTTTTTCGCAAGGCTAACCTGACCTAACCAAACAGAGGTAAAAGAGCAAGGTATCGAACGGTCGGCGAGCACGGTGCATTTAATACGTAAGTACCCAAACGTTTATAAAGCAAGTATTCAATACGTATTTAACATTTTTGTAATAACACCATAGATCTTTAAAAACGTCTATTATAGACAGGGTGTGTCATAAAGGCACATGATAGAAGTGAAACTGTTGCATTACAGGGAAACATTTTAATAAAAAAATACAATAAAAAGCCAAGGTCACGCGGTGTTCCCAGGAGGTCACCCATCCAAGTACTGACCAAGTCTTACGTTGCTTAACTTCAGTGATAGGACGAGAACCGGTGTTTCACTACTCTACCCGACACAGTGGTTATCTCCACCATTTTACTTAACACAAATAGGTTTTCGATCAAAAATCCAAAGCCCTTCCATAGGAAATTTCATTGCAAAATCCTTAACAATCATTAAACTGATGTGAAATATGTATATATACATATTCTTTATTTTCATTTTAGGCATCACCTGAGACGATACGCGAACTGAAAACTTCAATATGGAACGCTGAAATATCAGGAGGAGCAGCAAACCTCACTGGTGCTCTAACAACTGCTTTCGAAATATTACATCGGGTAATTATTTTATTCCTGTATCTGATTATGTCTTAGAAATTAAGAATTGCTTGATCAATGCAATCAAACATATACCATTTCCTCTCTTGCATCAAATGACTTCTTATAATTAACCATTTTGGTGCTCAGATAACTGATTTAAATGTAAATCCTATAGGTGGTAGAGCCACGCTGAAGCTATTACTAGTTTCAGCATGAATGGGTCAGCTCGTCCGGGTACTCTCTCACAGAAACACTGACGTGAAGTAAGTGTTCGTATTGTTGCGTTTCGTTCGGTCAGTGAGAGCACTGGAGGCCCACATTCCCTCCCCCTACCCTCTCCCCCCAAACAAACGCACTTGCGACTCCCTTGGTGTTGCTAGTGTCTATGCACGGTGGTGATCACTTAACATCAAGTGACCAACTTCGTTTGCCTCCTATGACATAAAAAAAAATAACGGTGCGATAGAAGTAAATTACATGAAGAATATTTTGCTTATAGTACAATCGTACCGGTCAAGGATGCCAATGCAACCAAGCGATTGTCGTGGTTGGAGCCGGTGGTGGTACGGCCGGAGTTAAAGGAGTTTTTCGCACATGGAATTGGCCACATATGCCTGTCCGCATCTTTACTTATCGCGTTGGCGGTGATACAACTGCGGGACATAACATGAAAGACATGGCATGCACAAATAAAGGTTTGTTATACAGGGTTATTGGTACTTCGACGTATTCCTAAGAACGACCTCAAATTTAGTTCGAATACGTATTTCCGCCTGTTTTCTTTGTGACCATTTTTTTAGTTTCTTTGAAATAAGTTCCTAGTTGTTATGCAGTGTTGGAGAGTTAACAGAACGGTTATGTTTTTTTAAATAAACTGCAAGCCGAGAATCATATTTTTTTTTTGTTTTTAAGGCATTGATTGTAGTGGATTTTTTTTTTTGAAAATACATTGAAATAATGCAATTTTTTCATCTGGCATTTTTAAATTTAAACCCATAATTGTTGTTTTGATACAGGTAAATAACCAGTATTTAAACAATTATCACAAATATTCATCCCTATCACGTCCTAACGGGAATACGTCGAATTACCAATAATCCTGTATACTAATTTATTTACTTTACCTTAAATTATAACCGATTATTATGTTTTGAACAAATCTGGCACCACTGTATTTTATTGTCATTAATGAGATCTCTTAAGATATTCGCAATACATTGTATTTTTAACAAAAATCTAACATGAATAGATCAAACAACAATTAAGTCAAAATTATATGAAAAAAATAATATTGTAATGACGTAAGTTGTTCACCACACATGAAGAGACGCTATATATTCAACTCAGTCTTCTATTTCTCATGGGTCTTTGAATCAAAGAAATCACCGTTATAAAACCATAAGCATAATAATCCAGCTATCTCTAAAACTGAAAATTTGTCACTGCACACTTTTTCTCTTTAACTGACTACGCTATTGGCCTGACGGGCTTTCACAGTTTCACCGAAATACGGTCACTGAACACCAATTTCCGTTACGATACTCTTGAAATCCTCATTCTAGGTTTATATTTCATTTAAAATAAAATATGACCTGCATTGTAAGAATTACTTAACAAATAATTAGATCCCTAACTGTAATTCGAACGTTGTTTACTTTTCGCAAGGCAAAAAGATGGTAAAATATAATAAAAATTCGTTTAAGAAAATATATAACTGTATATTAAAATTTTTCACGATCGAATTCGTAATATTTTTTCACAATTACCAATGCCTTTACACAAACTTTTTTTTATCTATCTTCCATATTTTTTAAGAAATGCTAAGAGGGTTCTACTTATCTTGTAAACCACAGGAACCATTTTCATTTATGACACGGTTATTATAAATGCATATTAGTTTATTGCTGTGGAGTATTGAATTAAGTTCTTTAATAAATATACCCAACTCACGACCAGGTTTCTACGTGTCGATCAACGAGCACGCAGAGATACGTTCAAAGGTGCTACACTTGGTAGAGGTGCTTGCTCGACCTTTAGTCATGTACCAGACAGTTCACCCAGTGCATTGGAGTAACGCTTATATTGGAGGGAGGGTAAATATTCAAATAATTGTATTTCAATCTTAGCTGTTATATTTGAACTCGTGAATTCACAAGTACAAATTAATAGCAATGCAATGGTATAAGGTTTTTTGAAACTAAATACTTAGTTTACATTTTTGCATAAGTACTATTAAAATATATCTATTTAAATTTGTCTAAATTTCTAGATAATATTTATTTTATCGCCGTCTTAAATTCTATATATATTATATTTGTTTGTGTATGTGATATTTTTCTATATACAGAGCAGCAGTCTCGCAGATGATGGTATGGGGCAGCTTATGACTTCGGTCACAATACCAATTTTCGACAGACGAAACCATACGGTAAATATAAACCAATACGATTATTTTTATCTCCATACAAATGAAATTTATTTTAATAAATTCTTTTATACAGGCTGAATGTTTAGACAGTAGCAAATTTTTTGGAGGATACTCTGCCCTCGATTCTCGTTCCAAATCAATAAAAAATAGGTGCTTAATATTTAACCTAATTATCTAGAAAAATACAAAAATTATACACAATCTTCTACGCGTCTATGTTAGAACATAGAGTCAATGACCGTCGGGTGATTTCAATTTCACTTGAAAGGGAATGTGGGAATTAGGAACAAAACAAAAGGTTTATTGTCCGTTTTATTATTGGACGTTATTAACTCCGGGTCGCCCATTGTAGCTTTCGGCACCTATCATTGCACCTAGGTTTATTACGAGTGTGTTTATACTTTTGAAAGTCTTAAAACAAACTTTAACTTAGATTTTCTTGGTTGTTTATTACTATTTGTTTTGATATTATTATTTTATATGATAAATATGTCCATGAAGTGTCATATCCTAGAATATTGCGAGTGTTTAACCTTTCACCTATTATAAGACAAATCTTTGAGTGACTCTCATAAATTTGGTGCATCTATATCGTCGCAACGCATCTATTGTCATAACTGATATTGATTGATTGCTATTTATTGATATACATGATTAGGTAAGGAAAAATCAGTTACGTAGATCTTCCTCCTCTATTTGTTACCAGATTTTCTCTACTTTTTTTGTTTAATATTATCAACAGCTTTAGTACTATCAATATTTTGTTTGGAAAAAAATATTTTTATGACTCTTAGAAAAATAACGAATGATGATCGAATTTCAAACACTGAACGACCAATGGTACATTGATTATAAGGAAGATCTACAGAACATATCTAATTACAGATTTTATATAGCATATTAATTTTACAGCAAAGGGAAGCAAACTTGTTAGGCGTGGTTGGAACAGACGTACCTATAGACGAGATAAAGAAGCTCGTTCCTCCTTACAAGGTATTTAGTAAAATGCTCTTAAAAGTTACCATACTCAACACAAGTATAATTGAAATAAAGCGAACATTTTTAGACAAAATAGCGTGTTTTCACAAAAAGGAACCAAGGAACCAAAGGAAAACCAAGGAAGAATGTTAGCGTTAATATTAGCGTAAGTGTAGAATTCGTGTTCGTTCGTGTGTAATCCAAATTTTAAGTAACTGTACGAAAAACCACATTCTTGTATTTATCAAAGCTAATTCTGTTAAATACTAATATGAAATATTCTAAAACGTATGCATATAGAATAAAAGAAAATAGTTAATTCACTACATAATAAAAGATAAGTCGCGTATTGTACATAAACAATAAAATAGAATGCTGTACTAGATTGGTATGTTTCAACTGATCGTTATTAGTTGCCATCAAAATTATATTTTTAAGCAAGGTAACTTTTCTTGACAGTTGGGAGTAAACGGCTACTCATTTATGGTTGACAACAATGGACACGTGCTATATCATCCAGATTTAAGACCATTGGTATGCAATTTAAAATATTTTACATTCACTTTTTCTTCTTTTCTTTTTCATACAAAATAGGGATTAACACTTTTGAAGTTCTATTTGTTTTGGCGCGTTATAAGAAATTGCTGCGAGTAAATTGTTAGCTTGACGCGGACTACACGTGCGAATGTAACACACCATGAAGTTAGTTAATAAACGGTTCCTTTTGAAATATTATGTAAATATATAATGTTATATAATTTGTGGGTTATTTATTTCGTATTGGTATTTCATTTCGTCGTAGGAACGTTACTTCGGACTCGGTTTAAAATTATTAAAATGTGTAAAAATATTCTTTTTAATATTGACGCCAAAGAAGTATAATTACTCAAGTGCTTACATAAGTATATATTTTTATTCTTAAATGCATGATCAGCTTTTTTGGCGCTAACTGCGTTACGCTTAACAACGATTACCCAAATGATCTAGATGTTGGAAATATAATAAAATACACTTGTATGTTGTAAAATTGTATATTTAGGTTAAAAAACTACTGGTATCGTTTTTGATACATTATAGATTTAAAAGCTAATTTTATTTGTAATGTATAAATTTCAAACATTTTAGTGATTAACCATTTGCATATATGTATATGTACTTAAACGGTTTGTTTTGTTTCAGCATACGAACGAGGAAGTAAGTAAAAAATGAGTTTATATTGTATACTAGCTGCACCCGCAGCTCCGCACGCGTTTTTTTTTATTCGTATTAAAGAATTATAAAATTGTGAGACTATGTACAATTATAGAAATGCTCTTTAAAAGCAATTGTAAGTACGACACGCACGCTACCTACAGTGACATGTAACGTGTACATTATTAGATATATAAATACAAACAGCGTGCCAAATGAGGTTTGTCATCAGCAACATATTTGGAACCTTAACCCACAATATAACCACCTCAGTGCTCATTTATACTATATAAGGAACTAATGAAACAATAACTTAAAATAATATTATAAAGATTTGCATTTACATTACATTTAATATACATTGCCATTATAATTAAGATTGTGTGACTATATAAATAATAAACGTTTGTCTGTTCCGCAAGAAACTGTATTATGGAACTATTTACGTAATGCTTTTATGACCTAAGATCTTATTAGGAAGACCTCTATATCCTTAAAGTTATTAATAATTATAATGTCGAGTTATAAACAATAAGCTGATAATTATTTCTCATATTAAAAATAAAGAATGAGTTGAAATCTTGCTAAATTTCATGCAGACAAAGTCGCGGGTAACAGCTAGTCTAAAATAGAATAACTTCAATTACTTTTTATAAGGTTCGCTATCTACCAGTGAAAGTCCCGTGAAGACCGATCTAACCATTTTGGAGATAGCACTGCGGGCGAAGCCACGGTTAACAGCTAGTATAAACTACAATTACTTGAATTACTTTTTATAAGGTCAGCTATCTGGTAGTGAAAGTTTCGTGAAGATCAGTCTAACCGTTTTGGAGATAACTATTCGGGCGAAGCCACGGTTAACACCTAGTATAAATAAAAATTACCTAAATTACTTTTTATAAGGTCAGCTATCTGATAGTGAATGTCCCGTGGAAATCGGTTTAACCGTTTTGGAGATAGCACTGCAGACGAAGCCGCGGTTAATAGGTAGTCTAAATTAGAGTAGCCTAAGTAACCCGCTGTAATTTTAGCTGTCTCCCAGTGAAATTTTTGATAAAATCGGTTTAGCCATTTCGGAGATTACCCGGAACAAACAGACAGACCGACAAAAGTTTTAAAAATTGCATTTTTGTTATCAGTCGCGTGTATACTTTCATATCATTCATATTCATATTCATATCAGTGAAAAATTTTTATTTTGATATTACATACAGACACTTCATTTTTATTATATGTATATAGAAGATATTCTTTCTTTTTTTTTTCTCGAACTGACTATTGGCTGACTATGCTATTGGCCTAGGAAGGCCTTAACTGCTACACCGGACTACGTGTATATATTTATATCAACATGAATTGTTATAGATATTAATAATTCACTTACAAGTAATTATCATTTTCAGTACACTGAAACATTGCGGCCGTTGTACTCTAGTGTCGATCTCACTGACGTTGAACTGTTAATGGATTCCGATGAGAACTCTAGAGTGAACCTCACATCTTTATTACTTGATGTAAGTTATACGATTTAAATCAACGATGTTTATTCTTTTTCAAAGCTTATCTTATTTATTCACTATGTCGTGCTACTAAAAAAATGTAAATTCGCTGGGTGTAAGAATAGAAAAAAAATAAACAATAGATATTCTAGATAACAAATTTTTTATCCTTTAGTTACGTCATGACATGATAGAGCAGCGGGAAGGCGAAACCGAAATCGGAGTCAAAGTGCAATACGATAACATGAGACGCGTTGCAACTAGGCGACAAAGATATTTCTACAGTCCCGTCGATGGCACACCATTCTCTCTCGCAGCAGTTCTACCTGACGGTTACGGAATGTATGAGTTGCAAGCTGAACAGGAATTTAAACATAGCCCTGTCAATGGTAAGGAATCGAAAATCAAGTTGCAATTTTGCAAATAGATTGGCAACGGGCAGTAGAAATTGGCTTATTTAGTATTTATTTCTATGTATGTATGTATGGTTGTCCTTACTTAGGTTATGTTCGAATTTTTCTTCAGGATAGTCCTCAATAGGTTCCAAACATAACCTTTTCACAATTTTGAATCATAAAAACCGAGATGAAAATTGATAAAACCATAGAATTAACTAGAACTACGATTTTGATCTCGAATAACTTTTGGATTAATCAAGTTAGCAAAAAATCACAATCACAATTTACTATAGGAATATGCAGGAGTCAATAAAATTCTTTCATTAGTTCATTACTTAAAAATACGAACGAAGATAACAGAATTTTTGCCATGTTATTTCCATTTAAACTTTGGCTCGTTTTGGCTCATCGTGGCACAATTTTTTTAATATATCTGGAACCTATTCAGGGCTACACTGAAGAAAAATTCGAACATACTCTAAATAAGAGCCATCCTAATGTTTTTATCTTTATAAATAGCATTTTAAATTTGCTTATTAACATACTATTTTATCTTTTATGCAGTCACGGAATACTTTAAAGGTGATAATTGGAAAATTCATCCGGATTGGTAAGAATTATTGCATTTTAAGTGCCAAAGCGATAATTATGGGAACCATTTGACCGTTAATTCACTCGTTTAGGGTGTACTGCGAGTACGCATCGACTATGGACCAAACATTCAACTCTCCAGAGGAACAGCTGTTGCATTTCTTCACGCGTGCAGGAAAACCCGGTTGGAAGTGGATGTCTCTGCGACCTCGTGCATTACCACTGAACAACGCGCACAAGAAACAAGATAGAGATTCTCATTATTGTTAGTATAGATTTTCTACTAGCTGTTCCCGCGACTTGTAGACCGGTGAAGCTGTTAAGACCTTACTGTGCCAATAGCGTAGAAAGTCCGAAAAAAAAAAGTTCCCGCGAAAACTCTCAGAAGGAAAAAAAACCTGATTTTGAAACATTCTCCATTGGTGCTCCGCTCCTATTGGTCTTAGCGTGATGATATATAGCCTTCCTCGGTAAATGAGCTATCTAACGCCGAAAGAATTATTCAGATTGGACCAGTAAGTAGTTCCTAAGATTAGCGTGTTCAACCACACAAACAAACCCTTCAGCTTTATAATATCTATTAGTGTAGATGTGTTATACACAATCTTTTTTTTAATATAACAAAGAGTATCAATAACTATAACTCGTGTACGACAGGGGCAAGATGCGCCTGAAGCTACCCCAAAAGCATCTGGTGTCCAAACCAAAAATGTGCTTCAGATCCAAAAAAGGGCTGTAAAGATAAAACACTAAATAAAGTAGCTTATATAGAAATCCTACTTCTCTTTTGCCACTTGTTACTATTGCTAATTCAACCCTGGTCTAATATTACTAGAGAATAATTCTGTATAATTATAATATGATTCTAATATATTTTTTTAAATATCGTAACTGCGATTTCATCAAAAAATGCAAAACAAAACGTAAAGAAAGTTATTGTGCGTATTTATATGTACAATATAGTAAAACTAGAATCTGTATATAAATAGACGAAGCGAACAGTTTGTCAATAGATTTCCATTTTGTTTAGTAGATATTGAGGAGGTAAGTGTTAATTATAAAAAAATTGGCAAAATTACATTTTTCCACAGCATCGACGACTCAAATCCTTTATTTTTAAAAAGCTATTCGTCACAGTCTTCGCTTTTTACGTCTACAATCTACAATATTTGTACAACTCAATTTAATTTTTACTATTTACAAAAACAAATCAAAAGGAAATGCAGATAATAATATCTATATATAAAGAAGTGAAGAAAACCTTTGTACTCCTTATATATAGTTCAATTTCGAATGTTCGATGTTCTTAGCGATCCTCCCGATGATATAACGACAGCGAACGATCAGTACCAGCCTGTCTATCCAAACAGAGCGTGTTCATGCCCACGCTCGCGTATCCACAGATCACGCCACCGTGGTCAGGGGGTAAATTTCGCTCCCGCACACCAGATTAGGCCCCCCTCGGTAGAGGCTCAAGTCTAGGTCATTTCCCTCGGCGTGGAGCCCTTGAGTGCGCTGCTCGCGCGATACAGTGACACAAAATCTTACATCACTGCGACGACATTACACATATCACCTCCACACACGTGCACGCATACACGCTGACACATGAAACACATATATGTATGAATAGTTAGTTTAGCTTAGCTCAGATAGGTCGAGAACACCGAGGCCCTACTTTTTCATGGGCCTCGGTGGGGGCCACCTCCTGGGGCCCACATTGTGGTGGAGGGCGCCCGGATCAGGGTGGGGACCCAGATGAAATATCTGGGCCTCACCCTGGACGGGCACTGGCGGTTCGAGCCCCACTTTGCGGGGCTCGGACCGCGAATTGCTGGGGCGGCTGCGGCACTCGGCCGGCTGCTCCCCAACGTAGGGGGGCCGGGTGCCGGGTGCCGCAGACTCTACATGGGGGTCGTGCGAGCGATGGCCGCCTACGGGGCACCGGTGTGGGCCGACGCCCTCGGTGCCGCCAACGTGCGTGCGCTCCGTAATGCGCAGCGCACGGTGGCACTGAGGGCGATCCGGGCGTACCGCACGGTGTCCTCGGCGGCGGCCTTCACGCTCGCCGACTGCCTACCCTGGGAGTTGGAGGCAGGAGTTCTTGCCGCCGTGTACGAATTTACGGCGGCGAGGAAACGAAGTGGGGAGCCTCCGGCTCCCAGGGAGGTAGAGGGCGAGAGGCGGCATCTCAGAGAGGACGCCGTCGAAAGATGGATGCAGGACCTGGCAGACGCGCGCTTCGGGACGTACACCGTTGACGCCGTCCGCCCGGTCCTGCGGGATTGGGTCGGGAGGAAGTGGGGCTCCCTGACGTTCCGACTGGTGCAGGTACTCACCGGACACGGTTGTTTCGGGTGGCAGCTGCACCGGATCGCACGCAGGGAGCCGACCGCCGCCTGCCACGAGTGCGGCGCTGACGAAGATACCGCGCAGCACACTCTGTCTGAGAGTGGGGAGAGCAGCGCCGCATTCTGGCGGCGATGGTAGGAGCAGACTTATCGCTGCCGAGTGTGGTTTCTGCCATGCTCGGCAGCGAACAGGCGTGGCGAGCTATGGCCTCCTTCTGCGAGTCGGACATAACCCACCCTCTCCCCCAGGAGGGTGGCGTATCCATAAAGGACTTCCCCACGTTAAAAAAAAAATAAAAAAAAAGATAGGTCGCGAATGACTGGACTGGATCACTAATATTCATAATTCATCCTTTATTTTCAGGTGATAAAACTTTAGTACAGTCTTTAATTCGGGATGCTATGGTAATTAAAGAATTGGACGCTCACACAGGACATGCTAGTCATCACTCACAGTAAGTGACGTCATTTCTACAGCATGTTTAAAAGCACTGAAAAAGAAAAAAGAAAACAAAAAAAATCGACCATTTATAATATTTAATTCAAAATCTCTCTGGATTAATACACTTCTTGCATGTTGATATATCAATTACGAAACACTTTTATTGCACTTATATATTATAACTTTGATCACTAATTTTATAATGTGTTTGTCACACAAATAGCCCGATAGCAACTTTAATGGCACTACTGACAAGGTAAAGTTATATATATTATGTATACTGGATTCAACTAGATATACTAACGAATATTATACCTCAATATTACACTGCATAACTTATAAATTGTAACAGTGAAAAACTTCAATAGATACGACGTGTACAATACCTGCAATAATATATTGTAATTATAGAAAACTATATTAAACACCGGCTATATTAACAATTCTTTTCAAATGGCCGTGATTAACATTGTTTCTGTTATAATTTTTAATCTTAATTAACATATTATTTAGACGCACATAAATACTTTTAATTACTTCTTGTTGGAGGACTATCAATTATTGTAATAAATAACTTAAAGTTTAGAAATATTGCAGATAAATATTAATCAATATATTTTATTGATTACAATAGATAGTCCTTTAATTTCACAAAGCAATCGAGGATGTGGTAAGAACTAATGTGTTGTTAACCTATGCGTTTTTTTTTCAGAGGATTTTATCATGTATTCCAACTTTTTAAATTAAACTACATGCTTAAGATATATATCGCCAATAATTGTTTTTTTTAATGTGTTTTATAGTTTCTAACTATAGTCAGTATACAATTCGAACACTTTGTAAAACCACTAGTTTATTGAAAAGAATAAAGTGCCACTAATTATTCTATACTCAGTTACCTACAGCTGAGTAATAGACGACATTTATGAACTTTTGCAATTATTTAGTTGCATTATAAATTTCAATTAATTGCTACATATTATTAATTTTAAGAGATAATAATATCTCAAGAATATTACGCACGGACGGACACATCGAACGAGATAATAAGCAGAAGATCAACCATAGTATGAAAGTCTATTGTATAGTTACCCCAGTTAACTATTGCTCTCAGATTGAGATACTATTTACCTACTTAGCACCTATAAGTGATTTTCTATATATTTATGTATCAGCCTATTATTCTGTTTCTAACCTTAGTATGTTACCGTTTTTGATTATATTTTCACTTTAAAAAAATTATGGGCAATTGCTAACGTAGAAATATCTGAAGATTACTGATTCGATTTTACACCATTTATCATTTGTGTGTTAGTTTTTTAACCGACTTCAAAAAAAGGAGGAGGTTATCAATTCGTCTGTATGTTTTTTTTTTTTATGTTTGTTACCTCATAACTTTGGACTGGGTGAACCGATTTTGATGATTCTTTTTTTGTTTGAAAGCTGGTGCTTCCCGTGTGGTCCCATTTTAATATGGTCCAGTTCTGACAACGGCATCCAGTGCAAAACCGTATAAGTTTTAAATTTGCATTAATTATGTAAACGACAAATAGACGAATAACTCAATATCACGCTAACCGATTTCGATGATTCATTTTTTATTGGAAAGGATGTACTTCAAGGGTACTTTGATGAGAATTTGGTTAGGTTCTGATCATGGGATCCGTGACAAAGTAAGAAAACTTTCAAGAAACGAGCCTACTCTTTTCTTAAGGGCCGGCAACGCATCTGTGTTTCCTCTCGTGTCGCAAGTGTCCATGGGCGGCCGTGATCACTTACCATCAGGTGACCCGTATGTTCGTTTGCCACCAATATTATAAAAAAAACTCTTCAATTCTTAGGAGCCTATTGTGCTTATGTTCGTTGCTGTGTTGCAACATGACGCAAGCATTGTAATTACATTACTTAAGGTGTATTATGTGTAAAGCGATGGTAGCCGAGTTGGTGGTAGAAAAAACTATCGCGGATTATTGATAAGGTTGCGTTCGTACCAAACGTTATTTATTGTACAACCAATTGAAATCATATCGCATACCATACCGATAGATACCATACCGCAAAAATGCGCATATTTTAATATACTTAAGGCGGAACGGAGTTCGCGGGCACTGCTAATAAAATATATTTATGTACACAAAAAATGGAAAAATAAAGTAAATTTTCAAAAAAAAGTATTAACCGACTTCAATATCAATCAAAAGCCCATAAGGCACTAAAAAGCGGAAAATAAATAGTTTATCAAATTAACCAAATTAAATAAAACATATGAATATGTGTGCTACCTAGAGATGTATTGGAAATTAAATATCTATAGTGTTAAAGTTAGAACGCGAAATTTCCGTGAACGAACTTTGAGTTCAAATAGAATGTAAGCGTTCATCGTTCATTAGTTTCTAAATTGTTATTACAGACAAGGCCGTTTTCACAAATTCGTCGTAACATTATCGTTCATCGCTACACGGAGCGGTTTATTAAGATGGACAGAGAACCTTAACAGCTCGAGAAGTTCGGATTCAGCGGAACCGTAAGTCGTTTAATTGTGTTTACACAATTAATTATTTGTAAGTCTAAATTACAGCATAATAATAAACGAGCCATAACTATTAGTGAAAGAATTTTAAGATTCTAGAATGATAACTCTAAAGATTACCTCTTACAAGCATATTCTCAATTTTTTTTCCTCTTTATAAATATTACAATCATCATTAACATTAAAATAACCTCAATATTTACCTATATTATTGAATATTAAGATATGACACGATTCTGCACTATTTTAAATATTCCCGCTGCTTAATTTAAGTGTTATAATTTGTTAAAAAAACAAAAATTATAAAAAAGAATTGTGTATTATTTTATTATCATTATTATGACTTATTAAAAAGATATTATTATTATTTAATTAAATTACAATGGCATAATTTAAAAAAGTGTTCATTTTTAAATTTCAAATGATTACGTCACGTTTTGCTGCAGGCATTTTAGTGAGAAATATGCGAGAGCATTCGATTCAGAATGGTATCGTCGAGCGGTGGAACACCACGCGATTGAACCGGAGAGCTTCGTGTTCTCGGTGCCGTTCCGTGACGGTTCCGAAGCCGAGGATCTGAGTGGTAGGCCGCCCCTGGTGTTGGCTACTCATGCCGTGTTTGTGGAATCACGAGGGCACAGAGCTCCCGCTGCGGTTGTGGGTTTACACTTTCAGCTCGATTCACTCGCTAAACATTTTCTTAATGTCACTTCAACGGTAAGCACCAATATTCGTTTTTACAAAGTAATTAATTAACATGTTGTCATGTCAAATATTATAAACTTTTCACGCTTTTAATTTATCTTTCTTTATAATTACAAGAAACATTTCTCACAAAAATATGTCAATTTTTTCTAAATATTATGGTAGGTATTGAAAAAAAAATCTTCAACACTATTACTATAAATTATGTCTTCTACAATAATCCTCATACTAGACATTAACATAGTAAACGCACCTAGGTCCTTTTGAACTTTCCTTTCGTCTCCAAGTGTCTTTAAAATGATGAGTATTATTGATATTAAAAAGTACATTTTTGAATAGCTTAATAATAATATTTTTAGTGCACCCCTGGTACTGTCTGTAAGAAAACCTGTGCTGGAGACGAACTTGACTGTTATATACTCGATGACAATGGATTCATCATTATATCTGAAGATGTCTCACAAACCGGACGTTTCTTTGGTCAAGTCGATGGGACCATCATGGACTCTTTAGTTCAAGACCGAATTTATAAGAAAGTTACTGTACATGATCATCAGGGTAGATGTCCTGATTCAAGAAATCCTTTTAGTGGTAATAGCAACAAACTAACGGTAAGTGACTATCTATAAAAATAATATTATTTCACAAAGAAACATATATAACATTAACATTTTTTTACAGCCCCTAAAGCCCTTGTCTTGGCTCGGAGGATACCTTATGAATTTGCTAGTGGTTTGGTTTCCATTGTGGAGTCACACTCAAGTACACGGAAAAGCGTTTAACGAAGGAGACTCTGGTAAGTAACATTTGTATTCGCAACAAACATCTGACAACTGTAATTAGAAAATGTGATTTCCTGGGATTTATAGTTCTTTTTCACAAATTCAAGACCCTTAGCAGCAATAGTGAAAAACAATACACAGTGGTTGTTACTGCATTACGATTACGATGAACTGCCGGAATAAATAGCTGTCTCATTCTCAGACCAAAATATTCCTTAGGCATATCATTACATAGTATAAAACAGAGTCCTCTACCGCGTCTGTCTGTCTGTCTGTCTGTCTGTTCGCGATAAACTCAAAAACTACTGAACGGATTTTCAAGCGGTTTTTGCCAGTGGATAAAGTGATTCATGAGGAACGTTTTGGTATACAATTTGTCAAGGATTTTTTTATAATCAGGGCGGGACAACGTCTGCCGGACCCGCTAGTAAAGTATAAATCAAGATATATACCTACGAACATTAAAATTATTTTAATCGTCTTAAATTATTTCGCATTTTTAATGTCTAAGTTTTAAAAAAAGCGGATAATTATCACAGCAATTCTTATACATTTTATTTTAAAAATACAGCAGATTATGAAGATTATGAAAATGAGGACGTTGAAAACGATGAAGACGTGGATAGAGATAGCGGCACATATGAAATTATTATTGGCGGACTTGGGGGTGAAAGGTCACGAGAGGGTGGACAAAATAGACCGAATGGTCCGGCGGTGGCGCCCCCTCCGGCTGGTGCCACGACACATAGATCACCGACACGCGAAGCTACACGTTCCGCCGCCGTACGCCCGTGCGACACAAGTGCAGAACTCTTTACCCTACAATCAACCAGACTAAACGCTGCACAACCGCTTAAGGGGAAACTGACTAATTGTCACAATTCTGGCTGTGAGAGGTGAGTATTCAAATGTAATTTGTGACGCTTACCGAACTATGATTTGTCTAAGCCGAATCAAAAACATTAACTCCCCTTGATTCCGACATTTACAATTCCTAGATACTGCAGAATTACCTCTAGTAGAAATATTATATACTTTGTTGATTGTACAATGAACAATCGACAGCACAAACGTACTATGTAGTAGTATGTAGCTATTTATGGACCACACAGTCCACACAGACCACATTAGTGAGATCCCGGTCATAATTGCATGTGAGGACCGCACCCAAAACCTGGGTGCAAAAACTTGAAGGCTTGCGTAATAAAAATGTTCCTTTACTTAAACATTGTAACAAGTCGACACCGCCTGCGTATAATATAGCAATTACATTTAACAAAGTTTACAGTATGGGACAAATATAAACACAAGAATTTACTCAGTTAACTATTACACAATATTATTACAGTGATATTTCATTGAATGTTGGCCAATTTATATAATTGATTTGTTAACTTTAAGATGGTAAAAAATTTGTCACTCTGATTATCAGACCATTCAGTGTTCAGAAGATACCGCACAGCAATCTTATCCTGCTAGTGGTCGATACGCTATGCCCGTGCGGTGCGAAACGCTTGGACGTGCGCGCACGCGAGTCCCCGCCCCGTACCGTGTGTCGCAGGTACCCGTTACAAAAGCACAGACGTCGCCCACACAACTGCGTTTCATATCATCCAGAGGTAAATCCCCATTCATTAAACATTTTTTTTTATATCGTAGGAGGCAAACGAACTGGCTGGTCACCTGATGTTAAGTGAACATCGCCGTCCATAGACACTAGCAACACCAGGGGAGTCGTAAATGAGTTGGCATCCTGTGTTTGGGGGGCGGGGGAGGGAGGAGAGGTGGGCCTCCGGCGCTCTCACTGACCGAACTAAACGCGACATGCAAGCACTGTTACTTGATGTCAGTGTTTCTGTGGGTCGGGGTGGTAGTACCGGGGGCGAGCCGACCCATTCATGTTGAAACCAGTAATAGCTTCAGCGTGGCTCTACCACCTATAAATTAATTATAATAATTGTGTCGTTACATTTCAAAATGAGCTAAAATCCTATTTTAACTGTTCATATAACATGTTTAATTTTTTTTTAAGATTTCCAGTTTTCATACACCGAGAACAAAGTTCAAATTTGCCGTTCATAAGGTATTTTGTGATCTCTATATATAATACAGGTACAAAATTTGAAGACCTTGAAAAATAACGTAAAATATTAGGAACTGTTAAAATTGCATTTAGCTCATTTTGAAATGTGACGACACAATTACATAAACAGACAAGTTTATGAAATTTGTTTTAAGAGCATATTTTTCTGTATAACTTTTTCTTATACTTTGTAGGATTTAGTGTTTGACCACAATCTCATCTGACGTTAAATGACTAAAGGAGACTGAATTTCAAGTACAGAGATGCCTGAACACACTCATAGATGCTTGGCGACAGATTTTCAACTCGAGAGTGGTAGCTAGCCAAGCGAACTTAGTAAAAGCCCTACCACCATGCTATGGTTTCATCACAATGTTTTCCTTCTTCGCGAGCTCCGATTCAGTTAGAAGGCTTCGAACCGACGTCCATCGCCGCTGTGTCCAAACACGCTATCAATTAAGGTCCGAACACGCTATCAACTAAGGTCCGAACACGCTATCAACTAAAGTCCGAACACGCTATCAACTAAGGTCCGAACACGCTATCGACTAAGGTCCGAACACTCTATCAACTGAGGTCCGAACACGCTATCAACTAAGGTCCGAACACGCTATTAAATAAGGTCCGAACACGTTATCAACTAAAGTCCGAACACGCTATCAACTAAGGTCCGAACACGCTATCAACTAAGGTCCGAACACGCTATCAACTAAGCCATCAACGTGTTAAGTGTTTTATTATGTAAAGAATTAAAGAATGAGATATCCTGGAAAAAGAAAAGAATATTTTAGAAGTCAGAAGTACAAGTTATTAAAATAAATATTAATATGTTCTCTTTGCAATACTCGTTCAGCAAACACATTTAGTAGACCACGAATCTTATTTTGTTGATTATAAAATTGAAACATTTTCAATGAACAACCTTATTGTGTAAAAGCTGATAATACTATTACCAACGCTGATTAAAAAAAACCTAATGAATATTTATGTTGCAATATACCGTGGTTGCACTGGTACTATTTTAGTACCCACCCATCTTCTATCACTTATCTTCTTTGTTTTAGGAAATCGAGATTCAATCATGTGGTCGAGGCGAACGAACAAAGCCTTTGATTGTGTTACTGACTGTGCTTGTGCTACGAATTTGGATTAGCACGTGACTGAAACGTTAGTGATATTTCATTCTTAAAAACCCCAGGACATCCCAGGTCCCAGCCTGTGGCTGCGAGACTTTCAAACATATCCAAATTCCGTATTAAACAAATAACTGTTACAATATTTGTCGGTAACTATAAAGGGATCTATTCACTTTCCAAACGAAAGCTGCAATGGTTGCTGAAAGTGTTCGATCGTCGAGTGAATAAGAACGGTTTGTGTGCGATGATAAGATTTTGTGTCATGTTGTGTTTTATCAGGTTCATGACGTCATAGTAATATTTTCAATGACGTCATGTACTTAAAGCACGCCTTTGTATGTCTCGAGGTTAGAGTTTTGATCAATTTTACTGACTGATGTTTTGGTCCGACCAAAGATCTTTTAATCTTGTTTTGAGACAGGATTATCTATTTGTATTATATATACGATAATAATAAATAATAAAATAATTTCTCCTCTCATTTAACTTGTTAGTTTAATATTCTAATTAATGCAAACGCATACAGTAATTAGGTAGTTAAAAAAGATCTTGTTAAATTTAAATCTAATATTATTACAAACTTGGAGATCTTATTAATATATTATAGCTAATGTTAATAGGTATTGAAAAATAAATTATGTAAAACAAATAATAATGTTTGAAACTGTTTTAGAAAAATTTACCTATGTTGATACCTCGATTTATTTCTTGATATCTGTCATTTAATTAATCTCAATTTTATTATATAGTTGCATAG
This sequence comes from Antheraea yamamai, assembly GCA_036509395.1. NCBI lineage: Eukaryota > Metazoa > Arthropoda > Insecta > Lepidoptera > Saturniidae > Antheraea > Antheraea yamamai. The sequence goes on along the minus strand of AP028428.1, from coordinate 17,107,544 downwards.
GTATAATGTATATAAGGGATATATTACTTGTAGATTTTTTTTTTGCGGAGTTTATGTGTGCCTAAGTAAAATGGATCCTTTAAAATGTAAGGACCATCGTAAGGTCGACATCGCAGCTATGTTACAGAAATCGATAACCAAAACTTAACAAACATATTGATGTACTAAGTCTGTTAGAAATTAACATTTGCGAATTACCGTTGTTATTATTGGCTGTTCTCAAAGCTGCGATTTTGAGCTCCTGCGATGCCCTCACACATATATAGTTTTTTAATAATTTCTCGCCTAATCTTCGATTTAAATTGTCATGAAAATTTATAACCAGTTTCGTATAAAATTTATTGTAAATATTTAAATAACTTAAAAGGCCTATTACAGTTTTACGAAAGTGTTTCGCTAAAGTTTATGTCGTTCAAATTTGACTTTCCTTACTGTGAAGGGAAGGCATTAATCATATCAAAATGTAACTAAATAACAATAACAGTTTACATATCATATGCCTACATTCAAAATATTTAAGTAAGCAATAATTATTAATTTGGTGTACTCGTTTTCATGCCATTGAGATCACTTTATGACCGCTCTTTAGGACAAATTTAAGAATAAATACGTATTATTTTATATGTATTGTTTATATTAATATCGATACAGTTGAAAGATAATATTTTAACTTTGTTGTGTTAAAACAGTTGACTATATTACGAGCAAGCCTAAACATACGGCTATAGATATTCAGAGCGACCAAAAAAATTGAGGGCAACTGTAACTTTAGTAATCAATATTGTGCTTTTTCTGGATATGCCATGAAATTTAGCTGCACTGTGTACTTTGGTACAAAAAATTGTTACGAAATAAAGGAAAAAAATACGTTTTTAAACTTGTTAACTTCTTTATGTATAATTATTATAACCAACATCTTTTGATAAAAGTTCAGATCTCTGTAGTCAATTTTGTAGTCCGGTGAAGCTGTTAAGACCTTGATAGGTCAATAGCGTAGTCAGTTCGAAAAAAAAAATCAGATCTCTAATTGGGTTGGGTTTAGAATCGTGCTAGTAAGTTCAAGGATGCAAGTCCGGTTTACCTAAAATGGGGAAATATTTATTGACAGTTCCTAACAACTTCCTTGGTTATCGTAAGTAGCCGATCTTTACAAACACTCTCATTGTAAAAACGTGTATAATTTCAATGAAAAAAAACTCCCTATTTAAAACATTCCACCGCTTGTCCTTCTGTAAATTCAGAATGATTCTACCTAACCAAAGACTTTAACTTTTTATACAAGTGAAAAAATCACGACTACCTAATTATACTGAGAGACACTGCATATAAAACTTTCTAGAGACGATTGATCAGTTTAACTTTATACTTATTATTATTGTCAGTTTTCTGTATAATTGTGTAAGAGTAAGTATAAAAACCATGAGGAAATAGTTATTCCTCGTCAAGTGCTAAACAACAGTTTGTTTTCCTCGAACGAGACATACACAATCGAATAATAGCAAAACGTTTACTCGGCAGGATATGATTGTTTGTATCAATAATAAATTATTCATAAATATTGAAGATTTACAATTTAAAAAATCAAAATTATCCTTAAATAGATGTGGCAATCAAATTCTAAAGTAGCTTTATTATTGAGTTGCCAATAATCTTCATCTTCCATTCATAAATTGGTAACGGTTATGATTAAATCTGATGACAACTCATTGATGTGTTTTTTTACTCGATAAAGGAAGTTAAGAGTTCGCAATGAGGAATAGAGAAATTCTTGAAGTGTCTATATCCAGAAATTATGACCTATAGTAGGAAATAGCCATGTGATACGTGAAACTGAAATGCTGTGGGCCAGGGGTTCTCAAACTTGCACCGCGGCGCCTTCAAGTGAAGTGGAGAGTAAAGTAGGGCGCCGTGTCGCGAAAGGTTCCAGTTTTCTTTTCTCCAGAGTTAAAAAAAAATTCCGAATGATCCGAAGAATATAAAACAGGAGATTGTACAAACAAAAATTCAAATATATACTTAAGCGAGTTCAGATTGTATGGTTTACTTAAACAGTTGTTTTTATTTTCGCACTTGATTAGTGACATTATACACATATTTTAGTTATGGCGCCTGTGTAAGCTTACGGAATCTGTTAGTGTGCTGTGAACTAAAATAGTTTGGGAACCCCTGCTTTAGCCGATACGCACAAAGATAGTTATATTTTAATGCTCAAATATCATAACATGAAGGGGCGCTTTTGAGTCATTGTACATTATGTATAGATAATACAGTAAGGAATCGATTTAATGGCTTAGACCGTTCTAACCGGTTGAGTGGCGTACGACTGGTGCATTGCGTGCTTCTTGTAAGCGTCGAGTCTTCCATAGCAGTCGGACGCACGGAACGAGTGTTTACTGTTTATGTCTAAGTAATTACCTATTATAATAATAGTATTTAGTATAGCTGGAGCTCGCGTCTCGTGCGCTGTGCAGATATTTTTACTTGCACTTCGCGAGTTTTAGTTCACGTTACTATAGGCACAGAACAAATACCTCGTTTAGTTAAAAATGGTAATAGTTAGAGACATAATTAGCATTTATTTCGCGTTTAGTTATTGAACATATCAAATCAGGCACCAAATGAGACTATAGGAATAAGCAATTTGTAAATGTTTCTCGATTGTGAATTTTTCATGTTATTATTTTGGTAAGGTTTCTCTGTGATAAGGAACTTTGTTTGTATTTTAAAACTTTACGGGCGACACATTGAGTCCGGGCGAAAACGTCCTGAACAAATCTAAAGTATTCGAATTTTATGAAACGTGCAGTATTATTGTAATAGTTAATATGAGAAAATGAAATAACAATCTTTTTGTCATTCACGGACGTTAAAATATGAAGTAGTTAAAAATCGACAGAATTCTCTATATAATAAACATTACAATTCCATATAATAAGTATACTGTTAGATTTCTCTAATATTACAAAATTTTCAATACGAATCATCTCTAAAAATGAAATTGAATTTCGTATAATATCCAATTTCACTGTCGATCACTTAAAGCTTCCTAGGAGTATAATCAAAAGTATTGGTAAATTTCTAAAATATATTGAATAAATTTTGATGTCACTATATTAACGTTATTTTTTTTTTAATTAAAATTAGTTATTTTAATCGATAAACTAACATTGGTATCATAGAGCGCGCTCGCCTGCGCAACTATGGTATGGTACTCTAGGCTAATTCTAGTTTAATACTGTTTTGTTACTCGCCAGTTCATGCTATAGATATACTGTAATTAAAACAATAAAGTTCTCTTATAACATTGTGATCCTGTCTTTATTTTCTAACAACACCCGCTACCTCCTTGTTGTTATCAAGGTTTAGAGACCCGTATGGGTTTCCAATTAAATAATATCCAACAAAATGCATAATACAACGGTTCCCAAAAGTGACCAAATAATGGCAAAAAAGAAAAGAAGTAGTGATATAGCAAAATTGGCAAAAAGCTATGTTATAACAAAAGTAGAGTAAAAATAGCGAAAGAAGTAACATGGCCCGAAGTCAACAGTGTGCATTTAAAATGGCGCCAATGTATCAACAGAATATGGTTTTAAGTTAACAGGATGTAACTAAAATGACGCTATCGTAGGAAAATAATATGGCTTGAAATTAACAGGATATAACTAATATGGTGCTAATGTACCAAAAATATATGGCTTGAAAATAACAGGATATAACTAAAATGGTACTAATGTACCAAAAGTATATGGCTTGAAGTTTATAGGATCTCAGTAAAATGGCGCTAATGTAGCCAAAAAAAATGTATACTAATATTATAAAGAGGTAAAGTTTGTGAGTTTGTGGCGTTGTAAGAGGTAATCTCAGGAACTAACGGTCCGATTTGAATAATTCTTTCAGTGTTATATAGCTCATTCATCGAGAATGGTTATAGGCTATATATCATCACGCTAAGACCAATAGGAGCGGAGCACAGATGAAAAATGTTTCAAAATCGAGATGTTTTTTTCTTTTTGAGAGCTTCTGCTGCGTGACTGCGTTAGCCCAGAGTAGTAACTATTACTACGCGGACGAAGTCGCGGGCAGGGGCTAGTATTAATATATATCCAAACAATAAATTCAATAGTGTGTGTTAATTAAAGCTAGCCTAATTACCAATCGACTTCACTGATGTAGCGGTGTCTTAAACAATGCCTCTGTGTGGGTTCGAATACCACAGAGAATAATTATTTATTATATCCACAAATTATTGTTTTGAGTCTAAGTTGTTCTTTGGGTGCGTTAATTGTATTTTTGTAAAATCCTCCGCGATACAGGCCCTGAACACATACTATAGGAATGTCATAAGGAAAAACCAAACTCGATATAATACCTTCCAGTTCAAACATAAGTAAATGAAAACAACAATATAGCTAAGAGTATCTTAATTTTTATTTGTATAAAAACCGAAAAGGTTTGATAATTCTTAAATACTAGCTATAAGATAGCCGTAAGTTACGTTTTTCGTAATATTCTCATAATTTTCTCAATCAAACATAATGTTTACATGTATAAACTAGCCGCGAACACAATATCTCTCTTCAATAATTTGATAGCGTCACTGAATTTGTTTTCGAGGTCCGTATTGCCAATGTTCTTTGCCGCTTGGCACAGTTGTCGTAAAACTTCTTCCAGACGTCGCATACATCGTATTATGGAACCTATTGTAAAAAAAGAGGCTTTTAAATAGTTTCAACATTGACCACCATTTTAACTAACAAGCATTTCTATACATATAATAAGAGTCTAAATCTAACGTGTCTGTAATTTTTCGATTTTCGTGAAAAATAACTCATTTATGGAGGAAAGCTATAGGTCATATATCATCACGCTAAGACTAATAAGAGCGGAGCGCCAATGAAGAATGTTTCAAAATCGTTTTTTTTTTACTTCCGAGAGCTTTTACTGTGTGTTTGTGTTAGCCCAAAGTAACTATTCCACGCGGACGAAGTCGCGGGCAGAAGTTAGTTATTAATTTGTGTTAATATTAATTTGTTTAATAATTCAGCTTCAACCATAAAGTGATTCTTTCCGTCATTATAACTGCTATATTATTTTGATTAAAATTTATTAATGAAATACCCAACCGTAATCAAAGACACATTTGTCATATTACTTCTAGAATGTCCTTAATACAAATTAAAAACGAAATTCCTATAGACAAGGTCTAGGGCAAATAAGTAATTGGTTTCTGTGGCATGTAAATACTTCTAATTAGCTTTTTTTTCGAACTGACTACGCTATTGACCTAGCAAGGTCTTAACATCTTCACCGGACTACTAAGGCGAGCGCTTAAGGCACTCAGCCGATTTTATTTGACAACTAGCCCAAGGGTGCACGGCACACCTCGGCTTAGCCTGTTGCCTGATACATGCAATTCGCGAGCTATCTGAGCTAACCTAAGCTAAACTAACTATTCATACATATATGAGTTGTTGAAACATATATGTGTACCAAGCATACATACCTCAACAACTCTTATATATATATTTCGTATCGAATAATTAATTATATAGCTTTTACCTTCAAAAACATCAGTCATTTTACAGATCTGTAAAAAATTGGCGCCTTTCGCCCACGCGAGTACGACGTCCATAAGCGTGCATTTGAATTTACCCACATACTCGTCTTCATCCATATCCATTTTAGCGTCAACAGAAACTTTAGCTATTCGCCGCGCATATTCCTGAAATTATGAAATATATATTCGTACAACCACAGTTATATATTTTTTTTTTTTTGCAGACTCTTGGTCCGCACCATTTTTTTGCTATCGCATTTTAAGTGTAAGTTAAAAATCGTATCTGTGAGCATCTATTGGGTGTTTTTCTTAATTTTTTTTTATATATTTATTTTTATTATTATTGTTTTTTTTATTTATATATGTTTATTTCTTTGTTTTTATGATTTCATTTAAATATTTTATGACGGATTTTTTTTTTAAAGACGTTATTGCCTTTATGGCCGTTTCATTCCGGTCCTCTATCGCACAGTTATATTACATATATATATATATATATATATATATATATATATATATGTATGTCGCAGCAAAATTGACTTATAAAACTCAGTGGCAGTTATAAAAGTATGTACTCGTCGTCCTCCGGTCAGTGAAGCTGTAAAGACATTACCAGGTCAAAAGCGTAGTCAGTTCGATAAAAAAAAACCTATGTACACATCAACTTTAGTAGCCGATATGGTCACCGACTAGTGTATATAGTTACGAACATATGTAGAGACTTGATCGGTCCGACGACCCGCACGAGACTGATCCCCGCTCCGTTTTTTTTCTCGAACTGACTACGCTACTGGCTTAACAAGGCCTTTACAGCCTCACCAGAATAAGTTTCTCCTACACCTTTTGTATAGGCTTGTTTTGTATTAGAGGGTAGCGCGTAATATTTATGTCAGTATAAATAATACTGTTTGACGGTAGAACGGATATTTCAGCCGAAATATACATAAAATGATAAGAGGTCTGTCGTTGTACGCGCATCACTTAAAAACTACTGGATAGATTTCGAGCAATTTTTTTTTTAGTTTTATCTCTCAAATACTTGAACCTTGTCTAAAAATTATCAAAATAGCCTAATTGAATATAAAGTTTTAAGAAATTGCGAGTTTTGTAAGCACTACGCATTCAGCGATACGTGTTTTGAAAAAATCTCGTTTTTTTTTCAGGTAAAACTTCTATATAGATAAATTTAAAGAACAAAATGTTATCGAAATACAAAATTTGGTCCCAATCGTTAGAGCTGTTTCCGAGATACACGAAATAAATTTATACACATACACGAGTTGGTGGTTTATAATTATATAACTAACTGCCCGTCCAGGCTTCGCACGAGTGTACTGACGAAATAAATAGGACCAAATCTTCCCTTTACAGTACGACTGTAAAATGAATAGAATAGCAACTGAACAAATGTGCGTGAATCTATCAGTTTTTTAATAAAAAAAAAATTATATCATAGGGGGCAAACGAACAGGTGGGTCACCTGATGTTAAGTGATCACCGCCATCCATAGACACTAGCAACACCAGGGGAGCCGCAAGTGCGTTGCCGGCCTTTATGTACCGTCAATATATTCAAAATTCGCCATACTGTATTGTATTACTCAGTTACTCACATTTTATATGGATACTTTTTAATCCAATTTTTTCTATTCTCAACCATTCTAGAAAGAATTTCTTTCATATAAACCTTGTCCTCACAATTACAAACAATAAAATAAAATTAGGAAATCGCTAAAGTCGTTCTGAACTGATGAGTTTACATACATTCGACAATTCATTCTTTTTATTTTTATAGATACGCATATGGAAATTGTACTCACGATTCGTGACGGGTATGTATCTATGCAGGCCGCATCTATGTATGCATCTATGTAATGTCCTTACCATCCACAGTGCAGTCACTTTGCCGTACCACAATAAAAAAAATAGTACCTGCAATTGCCGAAGCACACCCCTCAACTCCTCCCCGCCAGCGCTCGCCTGTGAGCTGTTCTCATCGCACACGAAGCAGCTAACCAGAGCGGCGCTTTGTTCCGAGCTCAGTGCATTAAAAACACCGTTGAATATCAACTCCGTCAGCAGAAGCTCATCAGCACTAGAAATATTAGAAAAAATACATTTCCTTTGTCTTAGCGCACAAAAACAAATATTCAAGTAACAGTCAAATTGGCATTGAACTGGCCGATGCTCCACGCGAGTATGCTTTTCGCTCTTTTTTATCGAACTGACTACGCTATTGGCCTAGCGAGACCTTAACATCTTCACCGGACTACTCGCGGCGAGCGCTTATGGCTTAATTACACGTAACGAGTACAGTGGCGACACAATAAAACGATACTAGGCCGAGAGAGTCGGGTGAGCGAGTAGATGTGTATATGTATTTTACAAGTGGCGAGTCAGTTTAGTCCGTTTACGAACCAACAGCTCCAATCAAAGTTGTCGATGTTCATTTCATTTACGATTGCAATATATGCTGCATCACGCTTTTGCTTGTTTTCGTCATTGGAAGATGAAAAATTCCAAAGGCATACGTCTAGTTTGTAGCATTGAATCAACTGTTTAGTTGTATCTAAAATCCATTTACCCGTATTATCCATTTACAAACCAAAAGTTGACATTTAAGTTTCTAAAAATCAAAATAAACAACGCACAGAACTGGAGAACGAGTTGGTGAGTAACAATCGAGTTCATGTTTTTGTTTATACGTGTCGAGAGGGGTAGCGAGTCGCTGTCGGGGCGGAGAGGTGGGTACTCGGCCTAGTAAATACATCGGGGTTCTATTGACACTCTCGCTACTCTGGTCGGCCTAGCATTCGGCCGAACACTCGTCAAAATGTTTATATGTACCGAGCACTCGGCCAAAGTGCACCGTCTTGTCACTGTACTCGTTACGTGTAATTAAGGCATTAAATCACTCAACCGATTTTATTCAGATAACTAGCTCAACGGTGCACGGCACACCTCGGCTTGAGCTGTTGTCTAGGTTACGCAAAAACACGAATCTAACCGAGCTTACATAAGCTAAACTACATATTCATACATATATAACTCAGTGAAATATATATGTGTACCAAACATGTATACCTCAATAACTCGTATACGTATTTCGTATCGGGCAATTTTAATGAACGAATTCTGTTAGATAAGGAAAAAAATAAAATAAAAAGGTAAAAATGAGTGCATTATTTATTTATTTATGTTCCGAATTAGATGATATATGGTACTACAGATAATGAAACTTTGATTTAATTTGTTTTACATTGAAACCAGATAGCAGCACGGTCGCGCGTCCATATATACCTAATTAATTCTATTGTATGATTTTTACTATGATAATTTTTTTTTTCAAAAATTGTTGATTGATTTGTTATAAACTATTTATTGACAAGATCAAAAATATTTAAAAACCAGATGATACAGAAATGTGACGCCATATTGCCATAACGAATATCCGTTGCATTGTCGTCCAGTTACCTCCTAGTCGCGCGTAAAGAAGTTTTACTTCAATAAATAGAATAAAATATACTTTCACAATACCCACATGTGTAAACGTGTGTGGAGGTGATATGTGTAATGTTAATTACAGTGGTGGAAGGTTTTGTGTAATACGCCGAGGGAACGGACCTAGGCTTGAGCCGCTGCCAAGGGGGCCTAGTCTGGTGCTTTTCGCTCCATTTCGCTGCTCCTTTTATAGGCTTTCGCGTCATATAACAGGGTAGAGGTTAATATTTAAGTCTGTACAAATACTTTTTGACGGTAGCTGGGACATTTGCGCCGACAAATATAATCGAAGAGCTCACCTACTCAATTCACAGGCAATTCTTCCCTTCATCTCTATAACGTCGGTGGCGGTGCAGTATCCGAGCCGCCGGAGCACTCGCTTCCTCTTCCTCAGTTCTTCCATCTGGAGTACGCTCTTAGCGAGCTTCAGTTCCCCTTTCAATTTCACTAACTCGTCATATAGATCTTGTTTCTTTTCGTATGAGGCTGTGAGGGCGCCGCGATTCTTGTCGTTATGCAACTGGTGCGAATAAAGTCTGCGAAAAATTTAGAGTCGGTTATTTTTTAAATAAAACTTCTTTACGCAGGCTTGACTTGGAGAGTTAGCTGGTGAATGCGTGACGACAGCGTTACAAAAACGTGCGATCGGGCGGGGCGTACGGAAGTTAAGAGAGAGATATAAATTAGTGAAGATAGAAAGAGAGAGAGTTACGTTTCGTATATTACTGTAGGGGCAAGATAGATAGGTTCGAGCACACATTTTCTTTCTCTCATAAACAATTACGTTTCGTATACCTATCTAAGACACAGTGCAGGCCTATTGTCTGTATCACACTGTAGGAGCAAAAGAGAGCAGTGCGCGCAAATTTTCTTTCTCTCTTCCTCTCATAGCCAGTGCATGAAATATATATATATCTCTCAGTCAGTAGTTCGTTTGCGAGTTTGCTAACGTTACACGAACGGTAATTTCTTGATTACTTCGTAATTTCATTTCGTTCTTCAACAAATTTATAAATTAATATTTTGTTCAATACATTAAATATTCTATGTTTAACGTGAATAAAATTATATATACATTGTAAAAAAATTGATCAGTAAGTGGCTCTACGACTTAAAGTACACAGAAGTTGAAGATCTCCTTAAACCATAATATGCAGCATGATAGTCCTTAGGTACATTGAGACACACACACACATGTACACTCTTCACACACGCATCCTAAACACCCATACACACACGTACACTTAAACACACGCACATACACACACACACATAAACTAGTGCACAAGTATTTTGTATACTGTTAAATTATATCAAAATCTAGTATGTGCATTTAAGTTCATACGGTGGGCGTTGACGTCTGTGATACAGTTGAACACTAGTACAGATGTCAACGATAATTACTATCGGTACGATGATAAACTTGTGTACTTAATACATAGGTTATTCAATTATACTCAGTGTCATAGATTAAGTAACTATCTTTGTCATTTGCTTTGTTTTTAATAAATATTATTATTATTATTATTACATATAGATGAAGCTAAAGAAATTGTACTTCAGCTGTGTTGTCTAAAGCCCACTCATATTTTTTACACTTTATATACATTTGACCAAAATGTCGTCTGGTGTTAAATGACGATGTGATCTGAAATCGTAAACACACTAAACCTAGGGACTGACTCTCAAGTGCAGCTGACTAGACTTGCATAAATAGTGTAGCTTATTTTACAAAATTAGGTATTTTTAATACCATCAAAAACTAAAGAAACGTGACTCAAATGATATGTCAAGCTAGCTTCTATACATATAATATGTAACTGTATTTACATAAGAATGTAAATGTAACGTGTCTGTACTTTTCGATTTTGGTGAAAAAATTTGTTACAGGTGTCTAGGAATCATTACATAGTATAAAACAAAGACCCCTACCGCGTCTGTCTGTCTGTCTGTTCGCGATAAACTCAAAAACTACTGAACGGATTTTCAGTGGATAGAGGGATACATGAGGAAGGTTTTGGTATATAATTTGTAGGGTTTTTTTTATAATCTGGGCGGGACGTCTGCCGCGCCGGCTAGTTAAGTAATAAAATAAATATTAATCATTTTTAGAAATATCTGTCTGCCTGTTTGTTTGGACACGCATTATTGGTAAAGTACTGTATTCACGAGAAAACCTCAACACCTCAATTTAGTCTTTGTTTCATTAAAATCGGTCCTCTCTATCAAAAGTTATTTTAATTTGAATGACGGCTCGAGGTAAGTACGAGAGAAGAGTACGTAAATAAATGCAATTCAACCTCTTACAAAAACAGGATATTATATAATGTATAAATAATATCTAAGACCCAGTAAAAGAAAGACTGTTTTCGCATTCAGTACAAGGCAGACGAAACCTCGGGCACAGCTAGTCAATTATAAAGCTTGAATGACCTTAGTAATGAAAACAAACAAAGAAGAAACTGACAAGAGCAATAATAAAGAAAGTTAATCACATTTTTATTTTTACACTTATATAATAACATAATATCGATTAACACATTATTTATTTTATGTACGAATAATTGCAGCATTTTTTGAACTTACCTTTCTTCTAGTAACTTAATTTTATCCACACACTCTTTGAACACGTGGTCGTTGATTTTCATGTCCTTTATTGGATTCAACAATGGCGGTCCTTCTGGAAACCGTTTTTTCACTTCACCAATAGTCTTAAGTACCGATTTACGGTTATCCGCCGGTCGCAAGTCTTTCGGGTAGTAGACACGAAGCGAACTGATCTGGTAAATGAGTGTGTGGAGTACTGGGACAACTTCCACGTCGCCTGTCTACAAATGATTAGGTAAAATAACTACAATTTATCTTGAAACATTACAATTTTTTTAAATATAACTTTTTCCGATCATAGTACAAAAAATGCTTACTATATTTAAGGAATTTGTTTTGCGAAACGGATTTTTATGTATGTGTAATGGGATCCTTTAAAGATAAAGTAATAAAAGTCGTGTCTGACTTCGTAAGCGGTAGAAGGGAAACTTATCAATCTGATTTATTTTTAAATTAAAGTTAATTCAACCAACTAAAAAAGGATATGTTTTCTAAGTTTGAACAAACAAAAGGGTTTATTGCCCCTTTTATTTTGGAAGGTTATAAACTCCGGGACGCCACTCGCAGGTTTTGTCACCGGCCATTTAAACTAGGTTTATTTAAATTTGTATCCATACTTTTGAAAGACTTAGAACAAACTTTAATTTCGGTTCTCTTTTTTATTTATTAGTATTTGTTTTGATATTAATATTTTATATGTTAAATCTGACTATGAACTATCACACGATAGAAGGTTGTCACTCTTTAAACACTCACCTGGTATATTTCAAGTACCTTAAGAATACACTCTCATTCTCTCACAGCCTAAAACTAGACTTCATAAAATACAATATACATCGTCCCAAAAGAAGTTTCACTTCAAAAGTATTACATATTTCTTATATATATATAGGTCTTCACCTATGAAATTGCCGTTTTGTATGAAAAAATTTAAACGAATTTTTTTCATGTATTTTTTATTTGTATTAATCGAAGTAATCACCCATGCAATCAATGCATCTTTGCCAACGCAGTGGCAGTTTATTAATACCCTTCTTAAAGAAATCAGCTGGACGGGAGGCAACAAATTCTTCAAAGGCATTTTGTACTGCCCTCGGGTATTGAATGTTTTTCCTGCCAAGGAGTTATCCAAATTCTGGAAAAAGTAGTAGTGTGTAGGCGCAAGGTCTGATGAGTAGGGCGGATGACGGAGAACTTCCAACCCCAGTTCTTGCAACTTGGAGACCGTCTGCTGTGCAGTATAACGTCGCGCGTTGTCGTGCAGGAGCAGCGGAGACGAGCGATTGACCAATACTGGTTGGAGATGTGCCAGCTTCTCCATCATTGTGTTCAGTTCTTCACAGTACACATCTGCAGTAATGCTCACCCGGTTTGGTAAGAAGCTGTGATGAATCACACCGGCGTTAGACCACCAAACAGTGATCATCACTTTTCGTAAGTTTTCGTTTAGGGCATTGTTTAGAACCAGGATCCAACCAACTTGCTAAGCGCTTGCGGTTATCAAACAGAATCCATTTTTCATCGCAGGTAACAATGCGGTTCAAAATTCCTTCATTTGTGTGTCTGTTGAGCAGTGCAAAGCACGTCTCGACGCGTACTTCGCGCTGGCGATCATTGAGTTCGTGGGGCACCCATTTGTCAAGCTTTTTTACCTTGCCAATTTGACGCAAATGGACCAATATTGTTTTGACGCTAACGTCGAAAGCTGCTGCTAATTCAGCCGTAGATTGTGTATCATCAGCTTCCACAATCGCCTTTAATTCGTCATTGTCTACCAAAGTCTTCGGACGACCGCGAGGTTCATTTTTCAGGTCGAAATTCCCAGAACGGAAGCGAGCAAACCAATAACAGGTGGTGCGTTGGTTTTTAGTGTTAGCTCCGTAAACTTTGTTGATGTTGCGTGCCGCTTGTGCCGCGTTGCTGCCACGACGGTACTCATATTCCATAATTACTCGAATTTTTAACGTATCCATGATGACAAAAAAGATTGAAATGCGATGAAGATGTAACACTAATCAATAAACAAATGACTACTTTTGGGAAAAGAATTCCATGTTTTTAAAATAAAATTAATTTGAAATTAGAATTCTTAGCCAAACAAAAATTATTTTGATTTGAAATGGCTAGTACTGCAGAACGGCAATTTCATAGGTAAAGACCTATTATATATTATTTATTACATACACACACCTATATATACACAAACGAAGGTATACAAATATAAACACTTATATTTTCATTTGTTTTTGGTGCCACAATAACAGATGTATTAATATTATACTATTATTATTAATATATGTTACTATTGTTATAGCCTCCTATTCCAGTTATATATGTTACTAGCTTCTGCTTGTGACTTATCCATATGAAAAAGTACTATTGTTCTGGGTGAAAGCTACCCTATGTCCTTTTCTGTACTCCTGACAATGTGTATACAAAATTTCAAAATGTTCGATTAAGAGTCTTGAAAGCGTACCAGAAAAACAAACAAACTCATATTCACATTACATTTACATTTATAATATTACTAAGCAAGTAAGAATAAGGAAGTAAATATATAATTAAGTTATTATATATAAAGAAAGACCATTAACTTAACAATTTTAAAAATGTCTATGGTGCGTCTGGTATTTGGTACAAAATGAAACTCCGAGTTAAAAGTGTGAATGAAAGATTATATGAAGAAAGGTGAATATGAGGTGAAAGAACGATACACGATACACAAATTAAAAACTAATTTAAAATGTACAACTGTACAAACGAATCAATAATAATTATTACCTCATCCGGCGGACACGGTACGTTGGCTTCACTCTCATGCTCCGATGCTTTCTTGACGTGCAACAATATATCAACGAGAATCACTGGTTCAGCAGTCAACGGGTTCTCTTCTTGCTGCTTCTGACCCTTATTAGTCTTCTGTCTAAAGTTAACTATTATACCCCAGTCGTATTCGTACTTCTCAGTTTTTACCTACAATGATTTCATGATATAAGATGATGGACAGATTATTTGACTAACATGTATAATGTGTCAGATGCAAATTAGTCAATTACACTGTGTAAGTTTTAGTGATTAACCACAATCTTATCCGATGTTAAATGACGATATAGTCTAAGACAGGGCTTCTTAAACTTTTGTCATTCACGACCCCATTTATGATTACGAGTTTTTTGACGAACCCATACAAATATAAAAGAAAAATAAATTAATATTTTTTGATGATTTATTAGGTAACAATATACAAATACATATGAAAATATATAGTTTTAGAATACGTTTTGAAACATACAAAAATCTAAATCTCTCGCGACCGCAGAATTTTGCTACGCGACCCCGTTTGGGTTCGCGACCAATAGTTTAAGAAGCCCTGGTCTAAGATATTAAAAAGGATAAGCCAAGAGGATGACTGGCTGTTTAGTGCAACAACCGAAACAACAACAGGTGGGAAGTTTTGGCGCGATCTTGGAATGTCATATGTGGTGGATTTTATATATCACTAATGGGCCCGGAGGACGCCGTCCCGCGCTGATAATTAAAAAAACTTACAAATTACTTAAACCTTCCTCATGAATTACTTTATCTACTGGTGAAAACAGCATATAATCCGTTCAGTAGTTTTTTGAGTTTATCGCAAACAGACAGATACGTGGCAAAAGACTTTGTTTTATCTATGTAATGATCCATATTCTTGCGTTATTTGGCTCTATATTTTGTAATATTGGTAATGTTTTACGTAATATAGTTTGGTTATTTCAATTATGTGTAGTGAGTTGTATGCGCTGCTTTGTTTTTATAAAAGGAACATTGTCTCAATCGTTTATCGTTTGGGTTATACTTTGGGTCACAGCGATTCTGCAATGTAAACTACAATAATTACCTAAAAAACCCCAAAATTCTTACCTTTACAAGTCTACCTGGTTGCAGAAAAGGCTTCAAGTATTCTGGTTTAGTGATGAATGATCGGAATTGGTTTCCGAGCAAGTCCAATTGCGATCTGATGTTACAGTACGACGCTATTGAATGTTCCTTCTCTATAGTTAAGGCATCATATTCCTTCTGTTTAGCTTTCACTTCTGTTAAGAAAATAAAACTCAGTTAGTAATACTACTCTAATAAAAACTCTCCAAAATTTTAATAAAATATTCAAAATATACCCAAATTTACGTACTATCTATAAGATCCGGAATAGCCGCTTGATTTTGAAACTGGAAGAAACTTCTTTCTATCATATATTCTGGATTTATTTCTTCAACTCGTAACAGATTAAGTACCTGATAAAATTTACATAGTGTATATCAGTTATCAAATTAAATTTACAACCTGTATACTAGAAATGTCTAGAGATCGAGGAACAACAAGGTGACACTGTAACATGTAAATTCATGATACAAATGTATATATATATACACTACCATGTCAATATATGGATTATCCAAGAACGTACTTATATTAAAGGCTAAGATAATCGCTGAATCCAAAGAAATATTTTGACTAATGTTATTACATGGATTATTAAAACATTTCGGGATAGTTCATCGCGAAGTTTCTCACCAACATATCATTGTTTTTTGTGATCTGGTTATTTTTTAAATCCTACTTACCATATTATAAGTGAGATGGAAAGCAGAATTGATGGGATCAGCTTTCCCCTGCACCATCCCTTTCACAACTGCTGGAGATACTTTCGAATCGATCATGAGTATGACGATTCCTTTATCGTCGAGGCCTCGTCGACCTGCTCTACCTGACATTTGGATATACTCGCCTGACGTTATCTAAAACCAGAAATAATACGTTTCATTGCATAGTTTCTTAAGTACTTTTTTCTTATCCTAAGGATTTAGGGATGGTACTTTCTTATTTTGTTACGTGTTGGTACAAGAGCTGCATCTATGGCCAAAAAGTATTAATCTCTACTCTCCAACACAGACCGAGTGGAAGGTATAAAATGCGTAGCACACAATGGGCAGGAAGCATCCTAAAAACGACAGCGAAATATTTGCACCGATCCCCCCGACAAAATAACTGCAGCGAATGTTTCGTATTCTTCTAACTCTTTAAACAAAACGGGTTCGTACCCACTCCCGCGAACCCACCGATCATGGCGACGTGGTCCGTCGGTAAACTTTGCACCCGCACACCCATCGCGGTGTCTCAAAACTAGGTTGACAACCATTTAACAAAACGCACAACATTGCACTCCACACATATGGACGGTGGTTGTTTTTTAGGGCTTTTTTTTTTTATTATTTATTCTTACAAAATTACAGACTTATATTTCCTTCCGTTCTGCGGTATGCATATCTTCATCGTGTGCCATGTGTGACACATAGGTATGCATATGTGTCACACTATGTTATACGTCATTGGTGACGCCAACATTAATGACCTCACACTTTATCCGGCATTACGGTATATACACCATACGCTAATATTTTGACCACAAACTCACTAAATTTTAATTAACAACATGATTAAAATACCTCTATTGTTTATCAACATGGAATGAAAATCGATCTCAAGTGTAACTCAATTAGAAGACATATTTAAAAGCATATTATATATTCCACAGATTCTTCATTTGAATAAACTCACTAACCATGAGACAAATTGAAAATTTCTTACCGCAATGCTACAACTGCATAAAGATGTTTTATGTTACTGGAATCTACTAGGTTTAAAATTTTCGAGTGAATAGTTTTATTTCAAAGGCAATTATTATTTTCTATCGAAGCAATGTAACTTACAAATCTGAAATCCTTTCCGTCGAATTTTTGGCTGTTCGTAAAGACAACAGTTCTTGCCGGCATGTTCAAGCCCATAGCGAATGTCTCGGTTGCAAAGAGTGCCTGTAATAAATATTGGGTTCTCAATCTTTACATAGACACAGATTTCACACTGTCTTTCTTATTATTGTTCGTATTTAGGTTATTAAAAGGAAAATTATATTATAATATACATATTTTATTTATAAAATATCTATATTAATAAAAAATATGTAAAGTTGAGTGCATGGTTAAAGAAAATGTAGATACTTCTTTTTAAACTAGTTGGTACTACCGACTTTGCTCACGTGAAAAATATTTTACCTGGATTAAATCGGGGCTATCTTTTTTCAATTGTAATTTCGTTATTACTACTTAACCGCTACTACAATTTTACCGAACTTATATCTATTACATTTTATCATTAACGCTTAATTCCTATATAAAAGCGTAATGGTATATAGTGTAGAGCACACTTTAAAAAGTTCTCTTCTGTTAGTAAAATTCTCGTCTAAATCAATTCAGAGAAACTGTTAAGAACGGACACTTGCTATTATATTTATAGATTCGAGTTTAACATATTAAAAAAGAGTTTAGTCCAAAAAAAAAAGATAAATAAATACCTTTATAAGACCGAGGCCAAACAAAATTTCAATGGTCTCTTTCAATATGGGCAGGAGTCCACCATGATGTATCCCAATACCTCGCCTCAGCAGAGGTATTACATTCTCGACTTGTGGTAGTTTACGATCTTCTTCCGAAAGGACATCCATTGCATTGTTAAATACTTCATCTACCAATTTTTTTTCTTCAACTAGAGCAGTGAAAGCACTTTATTATTTTCAAATTAAATATTTCATTAAGAGGAAACGCCTGGAGGGAAAACTGGCCAATTTTAGTACTTTGAGAAGGCTCGTGAATTATTTTATAAGATTCAATGAAAAAGAACTGTGATAGTACAGATTATATGTTATAGAAATATTTGATCGAGTTCTATTATCCAGGGATAAAACAGAATGATATGTTTGTATGGAATAAATGCCGTCCACGTTTCCGCTAAACGTGAACAGAAGTTGAATGAAATGTATAGAAAACAAGTAGTAAAATACAGGAAGTCAATAGATCAATAGATGTCTCAGTATTTGATATATAAAGTACAATATATCAAGTATGTGGCCATGGTTATAGACTGCAACTGGATCGCCATACAAAAGAAGTAACAACCATTGGTATCGCATTACAGGATAAATTGGTGTTTTATCCAGTAATGAAGTGGGGTGGTAGTGTGTATATAAGCCCTGGTTCACTAGTACAGTGGTTTTAGTGCCTTAAGCGCTCGCCTTGGTAGTCCGGTGAAGCTGTAAAGACCTTACCAGGTCAATAGCATAGTCAGTTCGAGAAAAAAAAAAAAAGTACAGTGGTTCTCAAATACCGTGCCGAGACACATTGGTGTGTCACAAACAGTTTTCATTATTGTCAAGTATAATCTAATAAAACTAAGAGTTTTACTTTCATCGTAAAAAGGCTATAAGGGATTCAATATACGAACTGGTATTGAAGTCTAATCTCGCCATCTGCATAGCATAAAGCTCACAATCCTTCTTGCTAAAACTGAATATGATAACAGGCGCGAAGTTTCTTTCCATAATCATTTTGACGATATTGAATATATTAGTTTGGTTCTTATCACGAGGCCCACCACGACGACCGCGCTGGTCTCCTGCAGCTAAATCTCCAGCATTGTTGAGAACCGCCATTGCTGTGTTAAAGTTCTCTTCTTTAAAATTGCCCTATAAAAATAAAATAACACAATATATGTTTTATTTCAGTTTTAAAACATTATTCAAAGGCATTTATATAAACAAAGGTAATCCAGCATTCAAAATTTGCTCATAATAAGGAGTAAGTACTGACGTGTTAATATTATTATCTGTATTTCTTTTTGATTTATGTTTTCTGTATTATACAAACTATATGTATTAAGTACTGTGCAAATACTGTAAACGTAAAGAGCATTAAGTATGAATAGTCTTTTGAACTCGTTTATGGTATAGGAAAATACTATTTCCATATTTTTTTTATTGATAACACTAAACCTATTTATATATAGATTTTGTTTTCGGATTTAGGCTTAAGTTTTGAAACAAATTTACATATATATTATCTCCACTAGTAACAAAAGAAACTTTATCATGATAAACTTTATAATCATATTTTTTCAATACACTTAATACATACTGACTCATCCACAACTAAATGTATACCATCTCCACCAGCTGGGAATATGTAATGCTGAAGTGGTGTGGGTCTGTACTCAGTGTAAACAACATGGCATGGTTGAGAATGTAGGCGACACACCCACTCGGCGAATTGTCGTGCATTTGGTATTGTTGCAGACAAGAATACATAATGAACATTATCTGGCAGTAGAATTAATGTTTCTGTAAGCATAAAATTTAAATTATATTAAAATTCATATAATGTAAACCATGACTTTATAGCATTAACTTATACTCAAAATAGGTCTCCAAACAACCTTCAATAAATTTGCTTATGTGAGTGATATTCTGTGAGTTTTAACCATTATAATTTTTTTATTAAATTATAAATTTAAGTTATAAGTTTAATTAAAGTTCAAATTTTAATTTTTATTTAAATTAACTTCAAACTTAATTAATCTTGAAAATGGTGTATGAAATTTGCCAAAAGAAATTAAAATAAATAATAGCTATTCCATTTTTTTTAGTTGATATATTTTTTCATATAATTGCAAACATACCTTCCCATACAACACCTCTTTCCTTATCTCTCATGTAATGAATTTCAT
>AP028428.1:17002282-17082282 GCA_036509395.1 Antheraea yamamai | reverse complement strand
ATACAATCAGTAAAAACGTAAAGTTTTGTGTTGAAAGCGGTAACTATTTATTGGAGTGAAACTTATTATTTGCTTGAAATTCTGATCAGCAACCTTTTGTGTGACGAAAAGAAGTTAAGGTGAACACTGTGTCGGATAGAGAGAGAGCAATGTCTCGCTTACCCGTGACCCGTTACCCGCAGAACAGTGACACATACGTTCATCTCACTTTTATTAAGGTTTCACTTCTACCGCGTGTAAACTACATATATCTACTTTTTTAATCTAAATTTTTATTCAGTGGTAGGTTGCTGGATTCTTGTCTTTTTCCGCTGTACTGTACTAACATATCTTCTACTAATACCTAATGAATATTATTAATTCACTGTCAAAATCACTACAATGTTGGTAAATAAAACTTGTCAAAGTAGACTTAACAATACAAATAGACGTGAACAATATTTCTTACGAGCTAAAAACTCCACAATACACAAAAAAACTAATTTCGTTATGAAACATTTTTTTGTAATATATATTGGAGCTGAATAAAAAATATAAAGTACATGGGTATCCTGACTACAGTACATCTAAAATCTAAAAATATATCTAAAAATTAACGTGAAAAAAAAGCTTAATATATATATGTTTGTGAGATCCCTTTAATAATTAATAATATCAAAAGAAAATTATTATTGAGACGTTTAGAAAAATCCAAAAATAATAAGCAAAAGTAAGGTTAAGTTTGCCTCGTGGTTGAACCTATCAATTTCGTTTGATCTGCCATTAGTGATGTTTTATATTTTCTAAGTTAGGTCTTAAGTCTGCGTAAACTTGCTTTAAGTTTTGTTTAAAAAATATCAACACGTCAGTTTTCTATAGGCACAAACTTTTCATTTATTGTAGTATTCAATGGCTTGTCATTATCGTACATTAAAATAGAATAATTTAAGTTACGAAACAATTCAACAATTATTTTAAATTAAATATGTATTATAGCGTTATTTTATTTAGTTATTATACTTATTACCTTTGTAGCAAAAGACTAGATAAACTTTGTAATATTTATCTTTTGTGAAGTAACTCGAAAAAATAAGCCTTGGAATTGTATACTTTGAAAGCGACTAAATTGCATTTAGGATATATCCTAAACTCGATGAAACAAGATAAAAGAGGTTGTTTAACTCGGAATTAACAATTTATTGAAATCAGTCAGAGTTACCAGTATTTTTTTTTAAGAACATGCAATAGCATGATACATAAAGTAAAATTGCAAATCCTGCAGACCATAGGTTCTGTTTTCTCCTTTGAATTTACAATAAATCAATTAAACTTCTACCTTATGTCAGTAAAATGTAATAAATTTATTATACACATAGCGATGTAAAAACATTATCAAATTCTTGTTGGATTTTTATTGTATAAAAACCGGTTTTTATATGGCAGCATTTATTATGACTCAATGATCACGTGACCGTGTACGCTTGGGTTTATTCAAGTTTATTGCTGCTTGGATTGGTGGACAAGTGTAGCGTTTTCCTGCGGTACTACGCTTGGACGCTAGTGTAAATCAATTATTGTTTTGTTATAAATTGTTGTGACAGAAAAAGTACTCCACGATGTCGTCGAAGACAAAAAAGACTGTAACTTCATCGTCTAACATAAGTGTTGTGTCATCCGTGCAAAGCCCGCCTCAATCAAGCACTCCTGTAGGCAGCCGCCCTTCAAGCTCTGCCGGTCGGCCGAGTAGCCCGCTTAGTCCCACTAGACACAGCCGTCTTCAAGAAAAAGATGCTTTACAAAACCTCAATGACCGTCTTGCTGCTTATATCGACAAAGTACGACAATTGGAGAGTGAAAACTCAGGACTTCGTCGTGAAATACAAACCACACAGGAGGTGGTCACACGCGAGGTGTCCAATATCAAAGGAATGTACGAGCATGAGCTGCAAGACGCTAGAAAATTGTTAGATGATACTTCCCGTGAGAAAGCTAAATTGGAAATTGATTTGAAGAGATTATACGAGGAAAATGATGATTTGAAGAAGCGGTAAGTTGTAATCAATATAATTCCATTTCTTGTATCTTTATTTCATGTCATTGATACATGTGGTTAGGAACTTCTTCCGGCTAAATGCTAACCTTAGCGTTAAGTTTACGTCATCGACGGCGTTTCGTAGTGGTCTCAGTGAGGAGTGCGCGCGACCTCGCGTTTACGACATTATGACATCATAGCCCGATTTAACCTAACTAATCACATTCCAATGCATAACAGATATATGGCTATGTGAAGTAGACAAAAATTATAGTTTGTAAACATTGAAAAGTGCTGGTAATGTAAATTGTAGGTGTCTAATAGATAACTTTTGTTTGTCAACATTTTCACTTGCACTACACTATTATAAATAATGATTCATAATACATTCCTTTACGTCATTGACATTTAAATTTCATATAATTTAGTTAATTTTAATCATCAGTAATAATCTTAACATAGACATATTCAAAATAATTGGCTATAATATATTTTAATCTCACACTTAATTGAATTCTGCAACAAAATTACAAACCATATTTAAAAACATTTTTTGTTGTTGAGTTATCGCTCATTCATTTGTACAGTGATGGTATAATTAAAACAAAAATATAATGAACATAATGTTTATGTTTAGATTAGGGAAATACAGTCTATTTGTGTCAAGGTGAATTCATGACTTCAGACTGAATTACATTTTACTAGAAGGAACTTTTACAAAAGTATTACAAAATATACTTTTATACTTTGCTATGTGTGGTTGTGGTATACACATTATTTCATGTATTTTTTTTTAATTACTAAAATCTATTTTAATATGAATTACCGAAAGATAAACTTAAAAAAAAATTGGTTGGATCCTATAGCTCCACATACTTTTTTTTATTGTCATCACTCTTTGTTGTAATAAATTGTCAAAATATAGCAAAATATGTAGTTATGTTGGGTGTTAAAATATATAAACATAACAATTTTCCCAACAATCATTTGAACATTTAAGAAGTTGATGTCAACCATTGTCAAGTTTTAGTATAATGAATAACATAAAATCTTTCTCAATAAAAAAAATAATTAGGTGTCTACTTTAATATTAACATCATCACATGTTTATCAATTTACTACAATTAATAAAAAAAGTAAAGTTATGGTGGACATTTTAAAATAAGATTATCAAAATATCTGTATTCATTTGAAGCACAAGTTTTAATAGTACAAATATAAAACCCTCAGTCATCCATCGGACCAACCATCTTATAAATATTTTATTTGTTTAATGTGTAGGAAAGCTGATTTAATACTTTTACTATAGAACCATGTAAACATTAATCTTTCGGCTATCGAATGGGACCAAATGGTCCCGCGCGTTTTTTAAAAAATTTTTCCCCCCACGCGCAGCAACCCAAGCCGGGGAAACGCCAAAAATATTAAACAAAAGATCATAATTTAATATTTTCAATTACAATTTAAAAAATCTTTTTTTTATTCTTAACAAAATTATAACACTTTACACACCACACATTCATTTCCTATATAGCGATTTCTGCATTTTTGCCTATTTATAAAAAAATATTTTTCATTTCACAAAATTAACACTAACACAATTACTATCAATTAAACATTCGCTTACACAACCCCAAAAAAACCAAATTTCCCACAATTTTATTTACCTCATATCATTCAAAACAACCAACACCACCACCACCCCTTTTATACCTACCAACCCACCATTATTAGATAAGGGCCCAGGCCAACCCACACAACCAATACACCTTTCTTATTTCACCACCCAAGGCAGCGGGATTAAAGGGTTCTTTTTTTTTTTTTTTTAATTATATGGGAGAATAAATAATTTATTTATTAAAATCTCTCCTCTTCTTTTTTTTTATTTTTTTTTTTTTTTTTTTTTATTATTTTTTTTTTTTTTTTTTTTTTTTTTTTATTTATTTTTTTTTTTCTCCTAAAATTTAAATAAATTATTTTTTTTTTTTCTTCTTTTTAATAAAATTAATTTTTTTGAGAAAAAATTTTTTTTTTTATTTTTTTTTTAAAATTTTATTTTTTTATTTTTTATTTTTTTTTTTTTTAATTTTTTTATTAATTTTTTTTTTTTTTAAATTTTTTTTTCCAAATTTTTTTTTACCCTTTCCTTCTTAATTTTTCTTTCTTTTTTATGGACTTAAATCCTTATGTTTCCTCACTAGTGTTAAAGGGTTCTTTTAAACTGTAATATATATATGTAAATATATATTTCTTAGATTCTGGATGGATAAATAAATAGGAGCATTATCTGTATATGTATGTTACTGCCTTCTTTGAGGTATTGCCCTTTTTTTGTTGGTGTATGTCTCCAAGATACAATTAATGTTGAGTTTGCCAATGGTAGTGAAACTGAATAAAATAGACAAAGTCGAAAGAACAATAAATGAAAATCTTGTCAGTGAAGGTGACAAATGATAGTTCAAAGCAGTTTTGAAGCGTATGTGAATGTTCTCAGATAAAAATCTTATCATTTCAATAAAAGAAGTCTTGCTTGATTTTTTAGGGTGTTTTACTGTTTACATTAACATATAACATAAAATTCAATCTTAACCCCTTGAGTCCTGATTTATTGAACTTTTTTAACATATTGAATATATTTATATTTAATTTTACTGTAATATTATAATGAATACATTTAATTTATAAACATAACCAGAATGTAATTTAAATCAAAAAACAAGATTGATTAAGGTAAACAGATGTGAGTTAAAATTTAATTAATTTTAACAGTGTGAAAATTTTTTTTACTTGTATCTATTAAGGAGCGAGTCTCACCTAAAGGGTTAATGAAACTATAATTTTATATCTTTAAATGAAATATTAATAAGAGATTTTATAAAACATCAGAGGGAAAGTAACAGCTTTGCGGGGTGGTAGGGTGTCTGTACCCGACTGGATCGCGACCACCGTACACCAGGTGGAACACCCGCCATAGTGGCACGTTTGGGCGTGTCGCGTTCCGGGATCAGCCGGTGTATATCCAGCAAACGGGGGGGGGGGGGGGCTGTCCCTAACTGGGACGCTTTCAGGCCGGCATGACAGCGGCGACCGGCGATGGATAGTATGTCTTTCGGTGGTCGCCATTGTTTTTGGATTGTACTGTGCTTACCATCAGGCACAGTACAGTCACTTTGCCGAGCTACAATAAAAAAAAACAGCTGTTGGCTATTGACCATCTGTTGAATTAACATTGAATATACAAGTATAGTGCACAGGTTTTTCACCTTGGTAGTTGTGTATAAGTGTATTTATATTATAAGAATGAATTATTAATATCATAATGATTTTAACCATTTTATACTAGCTGGTTTGTAGGGCGTTGCATGTATAATTTAAGATGTTATGTAACCAAACTGTTCCATTAGCAAAACTTCCTGATATGTCTATTTGTTTGTAATTTACATTACAATTCTAAATCTTGAACTCTGGACAAAATTACTTAGACTTTTAGTGATAACATTGAACAAGTTATAAAATTAGTGGATTTATTACAAAGGAAGTACTAAGAACTTCTTCAGGGACATGATTTATTCCTATGGATGGCATTTTTTATCAACTGCATTACTATGAAAACTGCTTATTTCAATTAAAACGATTGATAGGATAACAAGAATATTTTGTTATAGGTCTAAGTTTTTTAAAAATCCGAAGTACTTTTTCGATAAATGTTATTGATTGTATTTTTTTACAAAATTTGTTACTAAGGACATGACTGGAGTGCGTAAAAAGTTGATTCAGCAATATAATGTCAAACTCTATTAAGTCACGATATTTACAAGTATGTCTCCGGCAAGTCGTGATCTGCATGCACCTATTTCTCTTAATTATGTTGGAGCTTAAACCTCGCCATAAAGTACACTACCATTTCAGTGTGGCCGAAGTCCTGTGTGAGAGTGCTTCCCGTCCATGTTGTTTGTTATAACTGACAGAACTAATTTTGTGTGTTGTGTTAATGTAGATTTCATCTATTCTTTAGGGAGATATTTTTTCTAGATGTTATGTATCCTATGTCCTTTGTAATACCCCTGATAAGATGTATACAACATTTCATAATTATAGGTTAAGTAGTTAACCGTGAAAGTCTAAAAAAGAAATTCGCATTATTAAGGATATCAATGGAAGGTGGGAATTCCTACAACTGAGTCTATGTATAAAGAAACGTACACGTTTAGGGTTAAATTACGGTTGGTAAGTAATTTGAACTTGTCATTGTGAAATCAACATTTAGCTACTATCATTTGGTCACGACTTCGCTCGAGTTTAATAAAAAAAATATCTATCCCTGTGTTTGGATGAAAAATATGCTGTCCTTTTTTCTACCCTTGACAACGTGTATATGCCAAATCTCATGACGATCATCAGTTGAGCAAGTAAAAAGTGAAAGTGTAACAAACAAACAAATTCACATTCGCATTTATAACTTTAATACGTACTAACTTATGCCCGCGACTTCATCCGCGTGGAATAGTTACTTTGGATTAACGCTAACTTGTGACTTCGTTTACGTAGAAGATGAAAATATTTTTAAATGATACGTACGTTAACCCCGATTTTGGAACATTATTCACTGGTGCTCCGCTCCTATTGCTCTTAGCGTGATGATATATAACCTATAACCATTCTCGATGAATGAGCTATATAACACTGAAAGAATTTTTCAAATCGGACCAGTAATTCCTGAGATTGGTGTGTTCAAGGAAACAAACTTTTTAGCTTTATAATATTAGTATATATTACTGCAGTCGTTTTGTTGTTACGAAATAAATAATTGGGAGCCGGATAAGTAAAAGTCTTGATAAAAAAAAACTTTGAATGGCAAAAAATATTGTCTTTAACAATCGTTTGCTACGTGAATATAATTGCAATGCCGCGGGTTACCAAGCAACCAATCGCTGTAAAGCAAACTTACTGTATTAAAAAAAGCGTTTTCCTTGAACATTCTTCCTGTTAGAAAACAACATTCTCATTTTAAATAAGATAACCCAACCTTCAATGTCGCGAATTTGTGTGCTTTATAACCAGGTCAAGGCGTTTCTTTATATCTCTACTATCCTTTTGGCAATGACTTATTGTTTAATTGAACCAGTTTTAACTTATCTTAAAATTTCTTTGCGAGCTTCGAAATAAATGTATGACACTTGATTAACAAATACAAGTGGAGTCTTTTTGCGTTCTGTTTTCATGTTTATTCTTGGCCGTGTGAAAGAAAGAATTAGCGAATCCTTTTTTTTTAATATGATATTATAAAAAAAAATCAAAAATTAATACATTTGGTTAATAGTTTTTATCCTTTCCATTTCCTGTAAATTTATGAAAAGAAATATATTCTTTGTCGTATTCTACAAAATAATCTATACCTATATGCCAAAGAAACTTAATTGACTGGCAAATATAAAAGAAGGAACTTACATTTTTTATTATTAAGTTACTATCTGGTTTCAATAGTTAAATACTTTCCATTTATAAGAATAGGTTCTGTTTGTAGAATCATTCTTTCCATAAATACAACAATGTTTTTTTTTATTATTATTATATTTTAATTGAAGTTATTTTGCTTACGTAACGAAATAGAGGATAATGTACGGCATCCCCAACTTTCTTGTTGGTTCGATACGTACCAGTTTCTCATAGTGATTTTGCGCAAGTTTCTCGTAAATGTTAAGGTTGTACTAGTCAAATACAAAAGTATATATAGTACATTATTAGACTTAGTTACTGTAGCTGCTCACTTTAGAACAAGCTTGAACACTAGGGAAGATCAATTCAAAATTCGTGTATAGATATTATTGTGGATATAATTATTTGTAAAGATTGAATAAATAATTTATTGTACTTCTAAGTTCGTACACTGACAACCTTATATGTCACAAAGCATTTACTTTCAGTTGAACATAGCAGTGTTGTGGCAAAAATTATCACTGTAATAGTTACAAATAAGACAATGCGTCACGAAAAATCCATAGCACAGATAAACAAACTTGTTTTACATTAATTATATTCGAATACTATTACGACATAGTGGTCACTACATAGAAAAATTATGAATAAATTTTCTGTATGTGATCATCGGGCCGCTTCGACCGCCGTTGACCCTGAGAGGCTTACGTCAGCCACCCTGTAGCGCCGCCCACGGCTTCAATTTAATATTTATTCCAAAAAATATTTTCCGTTTAAATTTCTTAAGTATCCAGTTATACAGAAGCGGTTTCTCTTCACGTATTAAAATCCTAATCCTAACTAATATTATAAATGTGAAAGTAAGTTTCTTTGTTATGCTTTCATGACTTAACTGCTCAACCGATCATCATGAAATGTTTGCATACACGTTGCCAGGGGTACTGAAAAAGGCATAGGGACTTTCAATTTGCATTAATACGAGCAAAGCTACAACTAGACTTTACTTGTGTAAAGTAAAGTCTAGTTATTTATGTAAATAAGTAAAAAGAAGCCTTCGCACTTGCCCACAGACATAATTAATACCACTCAATATAATTTTTACAAAGAAGCAAACGGTAAAGATTAATTGCATGGCCACAACTAAACATTGACATTTACTAAAACTATTATCTTGAAATTTAAGACAAAGAAATAATATATTTAGTGAATTACATTAAAATCTTAAATCAGACTTAAATCTATAAGCCAGATTAACAGCGCCATGCATTTCGATACAACTAAACTGAACTTAAACCTGGATTTAAGTGTCTGGTGTAAGAGGCCCTAAAACAACGAAGTAAATCAACCTCCGTGAAATATGAAGAATTTCATTGAATATGGATCTAAATATAATTATTGACAAATTGGGCGAATGACTAACACATTATTGTACTGGTGTTATCGTCAATATTAACATGTTAAGTTTGTATAAAGCATACTGAGCAGACTTAACTTTGCGATGACGTAATTAACTGGTTGATACCTATTCGTTTCGAACGAATTGTATAGAAATATTGATTTGCTTTTGTCATTTGATTTTTAAGTATCACTCGTAAATTTGACGTTATGAGGTATTTATTAACTCTACATTCAAAAAACCAAAGGTCTATCAACACAAAGTGATGACACATTTTACGGAAATCCTAAGTAAACATAAAAACAAGTGTTTAACGTGTATACTTAAGATTTCAGATATTATATTCGTTCAGATATCTTAAAATATAATATTTTTTCCTTCTTACACATCTCCTGCTTAGAGTGTTTATAGCATTTTCTAATAAGTTTATAATAAGCTGCTTGCGTAGTTAGCAATATGTCGTCTAGCTTTAATATTTCCTTGTGTCTGAATGCGTAGTACAAAAGTAGGTCATTCCGTATTTATAGACAAAAAAAATGGTCTGTTAATAGAATTGTTGCCGACGTCTATTCATTTAGATGGTGACGCCGTTCTCAAAAATTTAACTGATGATATTATAAAAATTGGGTATCTAGAATCATTATGCATTCTCAAAGTGAAATAAATTTATATTCCTAAAAAAATGTTTCCATTAAACACAAACTTTTCAACGACGCAATGGAAGGCTTTAGGTATTTTTTTATGTGAAATAAATCTTTATACATTCACCGGACGATTATATCGCATATACTATTATAGTAAATAGGATATTATCTACGACAATGCTATGTAAAAACACGAGAAAAACAATATGTTGTTTATATATATTATATTAAACTTTTACCCGTTGATAAATTTAGCGATAAAAAGAAAGTATACATACATACATTTCCTGTTTAATTAATAACTTAGTTGGTAATGTTTATATAAAAGTGAGGTGATGAGAGGATATAGTATTACAATTTTAAAATAATAGCATTAACCTATTCCCCAATACCTTAACCCTTTGATTGCCTAATTTTTATAGATGAATATTAATAATGTAATCACTATATAATAAATTCGATCTTCCTCTGATATAGTGTGTAGTTAAAAATAACGTATTAGGTAATATCACATGTAAAACATGTTTACACAAGAACGATGATCATTGCGAGTTTTTGGTTCATTATCGCATGTCGTAGCGAGTTTTTATTACAACATGTTTCCTGGCCTACTTTTTTTTTATCAGAGACGGTTGTCATTAGGGTTGTTTGGCGCCCTCTTGAGATGTTCGCGTTTCGTTCCTACGACACTAAACTCTATGAGAAGCGTTCCTACCTGTTATTATAGTCCTTTACACTCATATGACGATATACAATACAATCAGCCAGGCATGGTCTGAATTTAAAAAATAAGTTATAATTAGGTATTAATTATCCCGCTGCAACACTTTTCGAATATTTATTCGTGACTAATGAATTACATTTGTGAATTTCCGATGTTTTTGTAAATTCCATGTTATCCTATATTGAGGCGAAATTTTGATGAATTGCTATTTTTATAACCTCACGTTTGGATCATTTATCTATGTTCCGATGTCTTAATCCTTACTTCATAGAATTATACGAGATATTTACAATATGTGCTAAGACTGCAAACATAAAAAACACTGATAATGTTATAGATTAAATAACAGTTTTTTAAATGACTAATCCGTGCTAAAGGAGTTATTGTCAATAATGCTATGTTACAATTTGATAAATATTATATCTTTGTTTCGATGTACTCTATTTACTTTTTTATTTCATATGCTTGTCGTAGCTTTTTGCGTTGGTACCAGAAATGAAGGGTGAACATTCTTGTGATGTAGAATTAAAATTTTAATTGCGTTTGGGTACAGTAGCTATTACGGTAACTTAATTAATCACAAGTCCTCTATGCAAAGGCTATAGGGGAGCAAAATGTACAAAAACATTCATCGTTGATGTTAAAAATTCTAATGTAAAATTGTCTGACTGCTTGTTGCTTTGTCATGAGTAAACCTCTGAAATGTTCGCAATGAAATTTGGCATAAAGGGTAACCTGGGACTTGGAAAAGAACATATTTATTTTGAATATAACAAAAAACACGCAAAAAATGTCGTAGGAAAAGTTAGTTTTAATGTATCAAAATTTATTTGTTTGCTTCATCCGGAGACTAGAAAGAGTTCCATATAGAGAAAATTGTGGTAGATCGATAAAGATAAACTTCGATTGCCTATTTTCTATTGAAAATACAAAATATATTTCTCAGGACATTGGAAGCTATAAACAACTATTGATTCGGTGCATATTATTGTATAAAATATACTGTTAGGAACATGAACAATTTTAAATAGAAAAGGAACTATGCAGTCTTGTTTACAATACGAATATTTGTACCGCGTGGTGGATTACGCAACACGTCGCGTTATCGAGCCGCGAGCGTGTTTACGCCTCGCTTTTGGATGTCACAAATTCTATCCGATTTTTTTTCAAACTTCACTCTCGTTCATGGGTTAAGTAAGACACGATTTTTCTACACGTTATGCAGTATAATGCTTGTTTGGAAAAGTATAAACATTTACGGTGTTATTACAAAAAAGTTAAATGCGTATTGAATACTTGCTTTAAAAAGATTTCGAATTAAATGCACCGCGATCGCTGAATGTTCGCCATCTTGCTCTTTTGTCTCGCTTTGGTTACGTTAAGTTAGACTTGCGAAAAAGGATAACGTGGACTTGCCTCGGGCTAGCGCGGTGCATTTAATTCGAAACCTTTTTAAAGCAAGTATTTAACTTTTTTGTAATAACACCGTTAGGGTACGTAGTCCGAGTTATCAGATCATTTGTTCCATTTTTTATTTTAATATTTGTTAGAGAGAGGTGTGGCCGGTTTAACCCTCCGTTAAACATCGCGCTTAGTGCGTTTCACACGTATCATCAGTCATCGAGTGCGTAGACCCTCCGAAACTTTTTATAGAGTACTAGCCGACCCGTGCCCACTTCGTTGGGTGGTAATAGGCATTATAAAGCTACAGCTTTTCTCTAGAAATCAATCATATATATCTCATAATTAAGGCAGCGTTCGTAAGAAACGTTTTCGTTCGACCATTTTTCTCCGACTCCCCAGATATTACCCCCTACAACCTCACAAACTTTACCTCTTTATAATATTAGTATAGATTATAGATAATATAATTAGTTAATAGCTTCTGCCCGCGACTTCGCACGCGTGGAATAGTTATTTTGGGCTAAGACGCAGCGGAAGCTCTCAAAAGGAAAAAATACCCCGATTTTAAAACATTTTCCATTGTTGCTCCGCTCCTATTGGTCTTAGCGTGATGATATATAGCTTATGACACTCACAAATAACGTGGTATTCTATTGGTAAAAGAATATTCAAAATCGGTTTAGTAGTTCCTGAGATTATCCCCTACAACGTCACAAACTCACAAACTTTACTTCTTTATAATCTTAGTATATAGATTATAGCCCCTGCCCGCGATTTCGTCCGCGTAGTAGTAGTTACTACTCTGGGCTAACGCTGACACACAGAAGAAGCTCTCAAAAAGAAAAAAAACATCTCGATTTTGAAACATTTTTCATCTGTGCTCCGCTCCTATTGCCCTTAGCGTGATGATATATAACCTATAACCATTCTCGATGAATGAGCTATATAACACTGAAAGAATTATTCAAATCGGATCAGTAGTTCTTGAGATTACCCCTTACAACGCCACAACGTCACAAACTCACAAACCCACAAACTCACAAACTTTACCTCTTTATAATATTAGTATAGATAATATTAATATAATATTTTAGTTACATACGTTTGGGATAACATATTGCTTCTTTTCTATTCCTTCCTCTTTTTATATAATATTGTATAATTTTAAAAACTTACCTTTAAAAAATATATTATTATCTAAAAAGTTTTTTTTTTATCGGTAATATTATTTATCTTTACAAATAAATAAAACTGAAGTTTCAAAATAACAACTTCTTACTAAATAGGTATGAAATTATATACTGTATTGTAACAAAAACATTTTTTTCTGTCTATTCTGGCTAATTCCGAAACGATTAGACCGATTTTGAAAGCACTTTCACCGTTAGAAAGAGTAACTTAGGCCACTTTCATTTAAAAAAAAAGGGTTCTGCGCAAGTATCATATACTAAAGAAGCAG
The DNA here is from genome assembly GCA_036509395.1 of Antheraea yamamai. Taxonomy (NCBI): domain Eukaryota; kingdom Metazoa; phylum Arthropoda; class Insecta; order Lepidoptera; family Saturniidae; genus Antheraea; species Antheraea yamamai. Next base: position 17,069,208 of record AP028428.1, on the reverse strand, counting down.
AGTTTAGTAACATGTGCACCCCATGCGCTGGTTTTTATTGAACAAATTATTGATAACACTAAGGCTTCTTAATAGCTACTAAAGAAAAAAAGAATGAAGAGAATTGGATGAGAAACAGAGGAGGGAAATGTTCTTAACTATTCTTCCACTGCTAATTTATATATAGATTTTATTTAAATTACTAAAGTCAACTGTATATTATGTATTGCAACAAAACCTATGAGTAATTTCTCTCTAATATAAAGGTGTATATAATTTCTTATAGCATTTAAATATATTTGTTTGTATTATTCTGTTTTCTTTTAGTTTGGACAAGAAAACCAAGGACTGCCAACAAGCCGAGAATTTGGCGCGTCACTATGAGACACGCTTCACAGAAGAGAGTAACAAATATAATACAGCACTCGCAGATAAAAAGAAAGCTCAGGATGAGGCTAGGGTTTGTATCATATACTTGTTTGTACTTTTATTGTATTAATTATTAATTTTGTATAAATAACATTAACATTTTAAGGAATAAAACCATGGCTCCCACATTTACATACTAATCATCACTTGAATGGATATCTTTTGTTAAACCATGTATTTCAAGTATTCACTTTTACTAAAAAGTATACTAAATATCGTATAGATTTTTCAGGCGAAGTTTTGAATTTAGAGATTTCAATTTCAATATTGAATTTCAATTCAATAATTTTCAATTATAATTTTTTATTTGTCTAGGACCTCGCAAAAGAATTGGAGAAATTGCGCAAAGTATACGCAGACACGCGTAAGACATTGGAGGAAGAGATGCTCTGCCGCATCGATATGGAGAACACGGTTCAGAGTCTACGTGAAGAATTATCCTTCAAAGACCAGGTGTTCCAACAGGAGTTGCAAGAGACACGCACAAGGAGACAAGTCGAGATCTCTGAAATTGGTTAGTAGATCTCAATGAAAAAATAATTCCTTTTCTTTCTATAACTAAGCTATAAAACAACTTGGTTGATATATGATTAACCTTGTATTATTCTATTGTAGATGGCCGGTTAGCTCAGCAGTACGAAGCCAAATTGCAACAGAGTCTTCAGGAGCTGCGTGAACAACAGGAGGCTAATATCAAAGCCAACCGTGAAGATATTGAAGCTCTTTATGAGAATAAGGTAAAATTACACATATATTAGTTTTTTTGTCAGCAGTAGGAAATTCAGACACCGCATTTGGTAGTTGTAAGTTCAAATTTGGTAAAGGAAAATTTTGGTGGTACAGTATATATACAACAATATGGTTTTTAGTGCATTTTTTAACTGCCACTCTCAAGTTAGAAATCTTTTTGCCAAGCCCCTATATGTGTGTTCTGGTAGCTGCATTTGAGAGTCTGACTCCATCAAAGCTTAGTATTGTAACAATTAGACAGTATTGGTATTTAATGTAGACGAGATTATGATGAAACACTAAAGTCTATGAAATATGGAAGATTGTGGTAAAAATCACAAAAAAACACATTTGTTTTTTGTTTTCGAGAAAATAGCACATTTTCAGAAGTTCGTCTAGCTTGTTTGCTATCATTTTAAGCAACACTGTGATTTAATGCCATGTCAGTAGTCAAAAACCAAAACTTATAAAGGATCTATATATACATATAGTTCTTCAGTACGTGTGTATGTGACTAACTCCTCTTAAATGACCGGACAGATTTTGATGAAATTTTTTGTGAATGTGGTTGTGTGCAGTAGGTGGCCCTGCGGTTGATTTTTAGTATTTTATTTTATAATCAAGGCAGGACAAAGTCCGCCGGGCCTGCCAGTATATACAAAAATTAAATTATGTGACACCAGATAACTGTTTATGGTTAAATATAAATTCTATTTGCCAACAGATGAAGAATCTGCAAGCTGCAGCGAATCGTAACAGTAACGCTGCCACCGTCGCCGTTGAAGAGCTCCGCACGATGCGTTCCCGTATCGACACTATGAACTCGCAGCTCAATGAACTGGAGAATAAGAACGCTGCTCTTAGCGTCAGTATACTATACACATACTAGCTTTTGGTCGCGACTTCGTTTGCGTAAATATAGATTTAATTTACCCTCAGTAACATTAGGATTTTTTTTCTGGATGATAGGCAACCTTTTCTGTACACTTGACAACATATATACAAAGTTTCATGATGATAGGTAACAAAGAAACAAATTTGCATTTATATATTATAATATTACTTAACTTTTGTTCTATATTATATTTCAATATTCATTGCAGAATTTTATACACAGTATTTATTACGTATACAATCAGACGTAATCAGATGTCGTAAAGAAGTAGTATATTAATATGAAGTTAAACTGGGGGATATATTGAATTCAATTAAGGTTAATTGGTTTATTTCGCCACGTAACGTTCATAGTGATTTAAGTATAACGTTTTTTATAATAGTTATTTTAAACAATTATTTACTGCATTATGTTGGTTAATTTTAATGCTTTAGGTAAAATATTACAACGGAATATGCAGTGATAGACAATCTGTGCCGATTTTTATTGATTTCATGCCTTACTTTACCTTGATAGGTCAAAAGCGCAGAAATATGCATTATTTATTAACAAAAGTATAAAAGTTACCGCAATTTCACCCCACTTTAGCTTATGTTTCTCTACAAATCTCAATCTAATCTTTATACCAAAATTCATTACAAATAGTTCAGCTGTTTAAGCGTGAAAACGTAAGACATTTACTTTTGTATTTATAATACTGGTATTTAAATAATGACGAATTTAAATAGGTGTTAAACACCTTTAAATGTCAAGGGCGTATTATTTGTACTTTGTCTGTTCTTTGTTAATGAACTAATAATATGCTACAAAAATTGTCATTCAAAAATCAATTTCTAACCAATATTGTTACAGATAACATTAATTTATTTTAAAAGAAACATTTTTTTAAAATTAGAATCAAATAGTACTCCTTTTTTTAAATTAAATTCTAAAATTACTCGCTTTTATTAAATTAAACTCTAATATTACTCGTTTTTTAAACTAAACTCTAATAATACTCGTTTTTTAAATTAAACTCTAGTATCACTCGTTTTTTAAATTAAAATCGAATATTAATTGTTCTTAAAATTAAAATCTAATATTAATCGTTTTTTTAAATCAAAATGTAATGTTACTCGTTAATCTGATTAAAAATAGAACCGATGCCGGGAACTGGAGCGTCAGTTGGAGTCGGAACGCGCTCGTCACGCGGAGGACCTGGCGTCTCTGGAACAGGAGCTGGCCCGACTGAGGGACGAGATGGCGGCTCAGCTGCGCGAATACGCCACTCTCATGGACATTAAGATATCCCTGGACCATGAGATCGCTACTTACCGCGCCCTCATCGAAGGAGAAGAAGACAGGTGCCGTCTCATAATTATTTACTACAATAGCATGTAAACATTTTACTATAACTTATCAGTAGGTATCTCTAGGCCATATTGTATTCATTAATTTTCATATTTAAATTGAACACGGGCGGTTAGACAAACTACTCGTCAGACAAACTAAATTCGACCACAATTCATTAATCTTTCAAGTTTCCATATTAAAGAGAGAAAAAAACTAGGATATTAAAAGATTTAGATAAATAATTAAAAAAAGATATTAAAAAGAAATGAATAATAAGATGGGTTGAGATTTAGAGGAGAAAATGTTTGTTTTCTCACTGCCTGTTTTTATATTTAGATAATAAAAAAGACATATTTTTTTTTTGCTAACCAATCTTCTCGATTGTTACTACCATTGTCGGATAGGTAAATAATATTACAAATTTCTTGTGATACATTCCATGTTCTAAGATGGTGGCCCCCTTGTTAGTACCTTCCAAGGAGTTTTTGTGACATTTCAGAATTGATGCTTCATAGTATTATTTTTATTCAATTCTTTTTGTACAATATAAGCTACATTACATAAAATTTATAAGAACATACTATTACTATACTTAATACAATACATATAATACGATAAAATACATAATATACTATAACATACATATAATACATAAAATAATTAATTAATTACATAAAAGTTCTCGACACACTTTTTTTAACTTTATTTTTGGCAACCAATCTTTTAGATTTTTACCTCCATTGTCGAGTAAGTAAAATAATATTACAAGTGTATTGTGATAATTTTAACATTCTAACAAGATGGTGGCCTCCTTGTTAGAACTTTCCATGGAGTTTTTGTGGCATCTCAGAATTCATGCTCTGTGGTATTATTTCCCATCCACTTCACTTATGCATCTTGTGTAACTTTTAGGAGGCAAACGGACAGGTGGGTCACCTAATGTTAAGTGATCACCACAGTCCATAGACACTTGCAACACCAGGGGAGTCGCAAGTGCGTTGCCAACCTGTGTTGGAGGAGGGAGGAAGGGGAAAGGAGTTGGGCTTCCAGAGCTCTCACTGTCGGAACGAAACGCAACAATGCAAGCACTGTTACTTCACGTCAGTTTTCTGTGAGAGGGTGGTACTACCCCGAGCAAGCCGACCCATTCATGCTGAAGCCAGCAATAGCTTCAGCGTGGCTCTACCACCTACATTATACATCTTAGTTAATTGAAACGATCGCAAGAAATTTATAACATCATTACCCAACTCGACAATTGCAATAATAATCTACTAGAAGATTGGTTGCCAAGTAAAAAAAAATGTCTTTTTTCTTGGATTTGACAAGGTGTGGCTGATGCATCTGCCAGTGTCTTGTTTTATAAGTACGCAGTGTATATATACTTTTTCAATATCGTCGGTGTGGATTGTAATACAGTGACGTATTACAGGTTGAACTTAACGACCCAGTCCCCCGGTCGCGAGTCCCGCGCGTCCGCGAGTGTGAGCGGCGCGGCGAGCGTGAGCGGGTCCCGCGTGACCCCCTCCCGGCGCGGCACCCCGCTCCGCGCCGCCCGCAAGCGCACCCTGCTCGACGAGAGCGAGGAGCGCAGCGTACAGGACTTCAGCGTCACCTCCAGCGCCAAGGGAGACCTCGAGGTGGCCGAGGCTTGTCCCGACGGCACGTTCGTCAAGATCAGGAACAAGGGGAAGAAGGTAAACAATTCGTTTTTACAATAAGCAAAGCGCGTAAATCAAAAATAAAGATCGTTGAGCGATTCGTGGCTCTGCCTTATAACAAAAACCCAAAAAAAAGATTCCCTCCCCCCTTTTTTTTTTTATCTCCCCCTTCCCCTTCCCCCCTCTCTTCTTCCCCCTCTCTCACCTAAAAAATAACAATTCTTTTTTTTCTTTTATATAAATAGTGGCCCTGCCTTATAACAAAGAACCCCAAATTTAAAAGTGTCACCTGAAACTCCCAAGATGACTTCGAGGTTGACGAGGCTTGCCCCGACGGTACATTCGTGAAGATCAGAAACAAGGGGAAGAAGATAAACAATTCATTTTTTGTAGTAACCAATGGGATCGTGTAGATATAAAAGCGTAAAGCGGTTCGTGGCCCTGCCTTATAACAAAGATCCCCCAAATAAAAAGTGTCACCTCAAACTCCAAGGGTGACTTTGAGGTGGCCGAAGTTTGTCTCGACGGAACATTCATAAAAATCAGAAACAAGGGTTAAAATATGAACAATTTGTTTTTTGGAGCAAGTGATGGGAACGTGTTAGTATTGTAATGATCACCAGTTAATGTACAACACCAATAGATGTCATTAGTTAAAACATTCATCAATATCAATTAAAAAAAAAATTTTTGCTAAGTGGTGTTTCAAGAATTTTTGTTTGGAAAAGAATCCTTTTTATAGAAGAATGTTAGATGCAACCTATAACACATCTCATTTTTTGGATAGGTAGATTTAATTATAAGTTACATAATATGAACTGATGTAGCGGTTCCAGATCTTAATCGTTAATTTGTGTTGATACATTTTAAAATAAGCTAAATCCAATTTTAGCCATTCCTAATATTTTACGTTACTTTCAAGGTCGTCAAATTTTGTACATGTAAAGTATATGAAGTTCATAACAAAATTAATACGAATAACGATTAGAATTGGATTTAGCACTACTACTCAAAACTTTATCTACTCAAAATACGCCATTAGCATCTCAAGAATTATACATATCATACGAGCACATCATGTACACTCACTCACTTTTACACACACACTCATCATAACTACTCGCACGTTAACATTTGTTTAGTTATTATACGATTTTTGTCTTAACTTCAATTCTCTTAAAATGTAATTTCCTCTAAATGTTGTCAAGTCAATACGCGCCTCCATCAATTTAAGACAAATTGTAATCAGCCATTAGGCTCCCATGAGACAGGCATTGCCTAATTTGGAGCCATAGTTAAGGCTTATATTATGTAAGGGATTCTAGAGATAAAGATATTTGTATATAGTTATAGAAGTAAATAATTAATGAAATGTAACGACTCATTTGTACTATAGGAACTCAGCCTAGGCGGGTACATGGTTGTCCGTAAGGCGGGCGAACAAGAAACGGTGTTTAAGTTCCACCGCACTGTGAAGCTGGAGCCGGGCGCCATCTCCACCGTGTGGTCGGCCGACACCGGCGCCACACACGACCCGCCACATGATATCGTTATGAAGGGACAGAAGTGGTTCGTTGCTGACACATTCACGACCAAGCTCATCAACAACGAACAAGAGGTTCGAATTTTTCTTAATAAATAACATACATGACATGCGCGCTCAACTACATACTCAGATACGAACATCGAACTTTATACCGAAAATTTATAACGAAACTATGGTATACTCAAGGCTTCATCTGTTATGGATTTATATTAGTATTGCTAAATGCTGAGCAGACGATAAGTAAAATTATATAAAAGGAATTGTAATGCCATTTTAAAAAGAGTTATAATTAATAAGTTGTCAGAATCAGTCTTATTGTAGGTCTCGTGCCGGGACAATATACCTTGTTTTGTCCAGCAAATAAAAGTGAGCGCGAGTGAATTTTCGCCTTTTTAAAAAAAAATCATAGCAAGCCATCCTAACAGCTCGCGTTAATTTAACCTAATCTTCGAAAACGGTGAATTTTTCTAGATTTTTATGTACCCTATATATGACTATGTTACATACAAACAAACTTACATTCACATCTATAATATTAGTAAGGATGAAACTGTTATTTTATTTATAGGTGATTACAGTATTGATAATAAATAATAAGGATTAAAAAAAAGCGTTTAGTCATTTAAAAATGTTATGAAACATAATAATATGTTAAATCTACAGCGGAAATATACGTCTTACGGAAATGTGTCTTTATTTTAGTTTAATTCTGTTTTGGAGGATATTATATTGCAAATTGTATGTAATAAGTATATTATATGACTTGGAAATCTTTGTGACAGTTGAATAGTTCTTGAAGCTGTAGCCAATATATTTGTATAATGGGCATTAAAAAAATTATAACTTTATTTTTTAACAAAGGACAGAGAAGTCAAATTAAATAAAGTGAACCATATCAAATACATTTGAAAAGTATACTCTAAGTACGGTTTAACATTACAATTATACAATTGAACTATTTTACAATGCAGGAAGTGGCCGTATCGGAGCGACAACGACGACAGATAAGCACGAGCGCGCAGAGACATCGCGAAATGGCTCACAAGTTCCCTCGTCGCGAACAGGTAACACTTGCAAACTGGTTATCAGAGTAATTACTTTTCTATTTTTCACTAGCTAACCACCCCGACTTCACACATGAAAATGAAACTAAATCTTCCATTTACAGTATAACTATGTGCTAAAATAAACTGGCAACAGAATGGCAATTCTTAGATTTAGATTTCAATTCTAGATTCAACCACTCTGTAGTGATGCTGCTGCATAATTTGACACACATTCACCAATTGATTTTTATTTATATAGATTATGATTACAGTCAAAGCGTTTCTAAAAATCATAAAACATTCAATATTTAGCATTCAGCATTCTTCAATATCACATAGTTAAGCAAATACTACTACATGTAGCATGGGAAAAGAGAAGTTATTGATGACCTCCATTAGTTTACACGTAAAATATAAGTGATGACAGGAAAAAAAATATGTTCTTCAAATATATTTCAGGGTTTTAAAATTACTTTTAATATCTTATACAATAAGAAGATAAACATTACATGGCAAGGAGCCGTTTGGATTATAGATGTAATTGAAGTGAAACTTCTTTATCGGCGTTGGAAAAAAATTTACCGTCACATTTTTCCGTTACGCGCCATCTTTTTTGTATTCATGTCTATGATAATAAAATCCTTTTGTTTAAACTTTATCTAATTTAACTTTATTTTTTAATATATTAATGAAATTGTTTGCCATAAAGAAAGAAAGGGTTTTTTTTTTTTTTTTTTTAAGTTGCATATAGATCATTTTGCGAAAAATAAGGCCTTAAACAAGTTTCACTTCTTACGTGTGTACACTAGTACACGCACACATTTTTTTTTTTTTAAAGATTTAAGATTACAATATCTCTATATTTTATCAATATTCGTGTTTAATTTTAGGTTGGTGAAATCCGTGAAGGCGAAGAGAACTGCCGTATCATGTAATACACGCATTCTTTATCCAGACATTTGGTGTCTGGATCTCGCCACCAGGTGCCTCCAGTTTCAGTTTTTATGACTCGTGGACTTTGCCCTATGGGCATCCGTCACTTTAGCTATATGTATACATGCTCTAAATAAAATTGTATCTGTAACTTGTTTCAGTTCTATACCATAACAATTAAAAATGTCTTAGGAAGGAAATAAATTATATTTCTCACGTAACTGAAGTTTATATTCATACATTCATGTGAGTTATAAGTAAATCAATTATGTATAATGCACATATCAGTTGGTATAGAACTAAAACCACTTTAGATATTAATATATATTCTTTATAGATTGTAATATTAATTTCAACAATTGCACCATTGACTTGTATGATACCACTGAACTGGCTGTTTCATATAAATTAGTACTATATTTTTGAGTCGATCTGAAGAATCAGCGAGTGGCAAAGAACTAATTTTGATGTTGAATTACAAATGTATTATGTTAAATTGTGTTTTCTAGGTTATATTTTTTTTTTAATATATTAACTTATGCGTGTTTGTATTTTTTTGGATTAAATATAATATGATTATGAAACATATGGTTTAATAAATAATGTGAAAATGTTTTGCAAATTTAGTTCCACGTACACTCTCTACCGGCTGTAGTGGCTAAAAATTACATAAATCACATAGACTCTTAAATATAGTTTACAGGGTTCTAACTGAGTCACATAACTCCTCTCCGAGATTGATACAAGATTTTTATAAGCTTTATAAACGCATCTAGGAAAAAACAACTATATTCATGTGAGCTGGTTTGGTAAATCAAAATGTTACATTATTTAAAATCATATGCAAATTAGAAACAATTATTGGAAAGATCATGTGGCTGGCAAACGCGTTTCTATTTAATCAACCGATCAATTAAGGGTTAATACAATGTTATGGTTATTCACACATGTTGCTAATATAGACAGAATACACGAAATGAAAGCACATAGTCCTGGCCAATATAGCCGAAAACCCGTACGAAAGTCCTCTATTGTCTTTTTAGCCAAGAAAAGCTAAGATCAAGATATCGGTTGGACCTTAATATTGTGTGTACCGCCTGTCCAGTGGTTGTAACAGACATTCGTGCAATTAAATTTTCTTCAACCAAAGTGAACTGCCCGATAAAATATCTCGAAATCAAACATATTTAATTTTTAAGAAAGATTTATATGAATCGCGCTTACGTGCCGTTTGTCGTTTATAGGATATGGATTTAAAATATTTTTCTTTGTTATGGGTGATCCTCAGGCATATTTTGGTATTCAGTCTCTCAAGTTCATTCAAGTTGAGCTCCTTCATGTTCATGAAGTACAAATAATAATGTTCACAATTTTGTGGGTAAGTATAGAATAAATAAATTAAATCTTATTATTAAATCCCCACCCATCACTAAGCACTAGTTTATAAGTAACTTTACGTCATATATTAATTTAATAAAACATCCATCAGACGGGAAAGATGAGAGGGTAGATGTAATCTACTAATATAATAATTATTATTCTTAGTGACAGGACTAGAGAAGTCATAGAATTAGGTTAAGAGAGTTGACAGTATCACATTGGTTAGAGCAAAAAAAAATCTTTATTCATAACAGTACATAATCAATATTAGTAAAATAGGTGCAAGTCTCAAATTAAAAGCTCTCATATAAAAATAAAGTGACATTGAATCGACGTAAAATATAAAGTATTATTGCAAACTTTCGGTACTGAACATAGGTTGTTTATATTATGTTTAGAATAAATAAATTTTATGTTTTTGTATCACTAAGAGGATAGAATCTGATTCCTTTTTACTGTAACTTCGGTTGATGTGTATTCATGAGATCTTTTTAATTTGGACCCAGTTTGTATCTTCCATGTGTAATAATATACATATTAATAAAGTTATATTTAGGTTTATTGTGCTTTTCATTTATATTTTACTATTTGTGCACGTGACTCCCAGTGTTCGCTATTATCTATACTAATATTATAAAGAAGTAAAGTTTGCGAGTTTGTGACATTGTCGGGGGTAAGCTCAGGAACTACCGGTACCCGATTTGAAAATTCTTTCAATTTTATATAGCTCATTTATCGTGGAAGCTATATATCATCACGCTAAGACCAATAGGAGCGGAGCACCAATGAAGAATATTTCAAAATCGGGGTGTTTTTCCTCTTGAGAGCTTCCGCTGCGTTATAACGTTAGCCCAAAGTAAGTATACCACGCGGACGAAGTCGCGGGCAGAGGCTAGTTTATTATAATGCAGTTATCCGACAAACGTTTTGCAAGACTGTAATATCATGACTAGTAAGTAGTTTTTGCCAGCGGCTTCGCTTCCTTTAATTAGATATGAACCATCCGGAACAGTACATTTTTTCGAGATGAAAGGAGTTCTCTATGTCTTTCTACTTCTGCCAAGGAGTTTGCAAAACTTCATGACGGGTTGATTAATTAAGCCATGAAAGCATAACAAACAAACGACTATCGCATTTATAATATTAGTCAGGATTGCCACAGACCCCCTTATAGTTTCGGATTTTGTGAAAAAGACTACTTAGTATTCGGACAAATTGTATCGAAGTTGTAAGTTTCTATATGTACGATATGGAACTTAGTGAATTCAACATCGGTTTATTATCGAATTAACGTTATTAATGGTAATATAGGATGTATGCCGAATTACTGGGGGCGTCGACTTGAACAGGGGTCGATTACCAGTGGCTCATCGTGACTGGTTGATTTATAGTATATTATGTATATAACTATCACCATAACAATTTTCATAATCATAGGTTATATAGTGAAGAAGTTATATTTTTTGTGGCCTTTTAAAGTGACGCCATTGTTGTTGATAGTAAGCAGTTTTTTTTTTCGAACTGACTACGCTATTGACCTACCTAGGTCTTAACAGCTTCGCCGGACCACGAAACAAACGCTATTTTTCCTTGAATCTCTTTACGCAATTAAAGCACAGTATACACAACAGCGACCACCAAAAGATTAGCAGTCCTTCGCCGGTTTCTGGGTGTTATTGTCTGATCCCAAAACGCGACAAACTTAAACAGACAGGTTTATGACGAGCGATCTCCATCGCGCCCCAGGCGAGTACAAATCTTATAGATTTAACCATGGTTGTCTGTATGTTAATAGCGAATCAGTATAATACAATTGCCATGATCTACTACTGGGATGTGCTGTTACCACATATAGATCGCGCTTACGTGCCGTTTGTCGTTTATAGAATATGGATTTAGAATATTTTTAGTAACTTAATAGTGGCGTCAGTAGTATGCTAATTTTTGTGCTGACCAGTGGAATATATTGATTACTGATGTATGTTAGAATGGTCGTTAAATTCTTTTCTTTCTGATGTACTTTAAAAAAGCTTATTTATAGAAAAACGGAAGGATTTTTTTCTACTAAAAACGTCACATGCCGCAAGATGATCCTTGTTTATACACATGACATAATCAAAGAAGACGATCCAAGTTTGTTTTCTAATAAGAAGTGGATATGGAATAACGTCTTTATATAAATAAAAAATAAAAAAAACAATAACAATAAAAATAAATATATAAAAAAAAAAAAAAAATAAACACCCAATAGATGCTGAGCTGCATTTTTCACTTAACGGACGCTTAAAAAGCGACAGCAGAAAAAAAAAAATAGGATAAAAGGGTTTTTTCTAATTATTTTATTTTTTGTATATGGGACCGTTGTTCGCCTTACCCCATACTATAAACGGCTGACGTTGGTTAAGTTATATCGTCTTGTCATGGAAACAATATTCAGATTCAGGTTAGTAGTTTCATATTTTATTTCCTCTAAAAACAAAAATGGGTAGTTTCGTATTAAATACACCGCGCTCTCTGACTGCTACAGCGTCCGGCTTGCGTTATCTTTTATCGCAAGTCTTACGTAACCAAACCGAGATAAAAGAACAAGCAGTCCAAAAAAAACTAACTTAACCGATTTATCGCACCATCGAGTGCACTGTGTTGCCTTATATGATTTTGTATATTACCAACCTGATGAAATTTTAAGTTAAAACAAAACAAATTCGTCTCGGTTTGGTTAGACTTGCGTAAAAAGATAAAGTTAGCCGGCAACGGTCGGGGACCTCGGTGCATTTAATTCGAAATTACCCAAAAATGGTATAGGGATGTTTAATATTCCTGTATTTGTTACAACTTTCTTTACTTCCTCGTTTGAAACAAAAACAATAAACATTTGTGAAACTAAACTCAACCGCCATTGAACTAAATGACAATTTTCAACCGAATTACAGTGTTACCAGCTTACAAGAAATGTCTCCATTTAAGGTGTTAAAAATGTACTTTCCCCAAATAGTGATCAAAATTTAGGCTATTTAAAATATCAATAGAAATATGAAGACAATAAAACATCTTATGCGATATCGACAGAAAAATATTTGAAATACTGCATTTGCTATTAGAATAGATAGATTCATAATTCATCTGATGTTTCCTGGCTAGCTTCGACTGGAATTGAACAGTTACGGTTACATTTTTTGCTTCCGCAGCTGGTTCGATTGTTTGATTTTATTTATTTGATGTAATCTGAAACTCGTAAAAATAATTTAAAATACTTAAATTTTGGTAACGATAAAAATAGTTACTATAAAGCTATCCAAACTTATATTATAAATACGTAAGTGAGTTTGTTTGTTACGCTTTCACGCTTTGACTACTCATACGATCATGGTGAAATTTTGCATACACATTCTCAGGGCCTGTACCTGTACAAACTTAGGATACCTTTCATAAAAAAAAGTACTTTTCAAGTCCACATTAACGCAATCGAAGTCGCGTACAAAAGCTATAAACAATAAAGCTAATTTCAGAGGACTCGATACAGATCTAAGAATGCTACGTGAAAAGGCGAATTACAATTAATTGGTTGTTGTCGCTATATGTCTTCTTCTTCTTTTTCTTGTTTTAGCTCCGCAGAACGACTTGCCAGTGTCAATGTTTTGTTTCAATGGAGATTACAACATATTTTACACAATAAGTGTCGTGTGAATAGTTTCAATGTTCCAAGAAGATGGTGGCTCTCTTATTAAAACTTTCCAGGGAGTTTTTGTGGCATCTCAGATTTCGTGGTCCGTGGTATTATTTTTCATTCACTTCACTTATGCACAATAACCGAACTGTATCACGTAAAACACCACAAATTTTACAAAATATAGAGTCAAGTAACACAAGCTTATGAATAAAACATAAAATCCACTACAGAACAGGCCAAAAACCCCCTTATACGTCTCATCTGTGAAATTGGTGTGTACATAGATATACATACATCAGTACACTACAAACATATTTTTATTTTGTTTTCGCATTATTTTATTCTTTGCAATTATCATGTTTAAACATTCATCCGTCTATTTTGGTATTGTTTTAGTTGCAAATAATTCGCTTTTTCGTTATTTTTACTAGTAGTTTCAGATGTAACTTTTTGTAGTACACGTCAAACAAATAAAACCAAACGTTTCTATTGCAGGTAGGCGTGGCAACAGCCAATAATTTTCGATTGGAAGTAGCAAGAAGTATTCAATAAACTATTTACGATAGATTTCCACAATGCAACTCTCTTTTTCAATGAATCAATCAAAAACTAGATTGGAAAATGAGTGTTGTGACTTTTAGGTTTTATCAGGCTATGGTCGCAATTTATATAAATTAAAAAAAAGTTTTTTGGAAATTTAAAAATTAATATAAAATAGTTTTATATTAGAACCGACGAACTGAATTACTTACGCGCGTGCCTTAACTCTCTTTATATGTCGTTTTGCGCAGAGATTGATCTCATGTATAGTTCATGAAATCTATTTTTCAGTAGTCTGTCTTTCCAAAGATTATACCGAACTGCCTTCTTACTGCAAATAATTGCTTAAAGAAACCTAAAATTCAGTGACTAAAAAATAAATATGAAATATAATAAAAATATATCAGCAAACATTTGACTACATCAACGATTATGGATTTAGACACTTTAGACAAATTACATCTACAGTACATTTTTAAAAGTAATACACTGTTAGTAAAATTTCGTAACAAATTTACATCCGGTTGCTTTCTACAAATTTCTTGTTGCGTGGAATAGAATATGTAAATAATTGCAGTAAGGCTTGCAATACGGTTGAGAAATGTCGTCATTACGTGTTTTAAATAACAAAGAAGTGGTGTAAATTTCTTGGTCTATATTTGTAATCAAATTATCGAATGGTGTTATGGTAATTTCAATGTAATCAAAATATGATTATATTAGGTCTTTACCTATGAAATTGCCGTTTTGTATGAAAAAATTTAAACGAATTTTTTTCATGTATTTTTTATTTGTATTAATCGAAGTAATCACCCATGCAATCAATGCATCTTTGCCAACGCAGTGGCAGTTTATTGATGCCCTTCTTAAAGAAATCAGCTGGACGGGAGGCAACAAATTCTTCAAAGTCATTTTGTACTGCCTCTCGGGTATTGAATTTTTTTCCCGCCAAGGAGTTATCCAAATTCTGGAAAAAGTAGTAGTCTGTAGGCGCAAGGTCTGGTGAGTAGGGCAGATGACGGAGAACTTCCAACCCCAGTTCTTGCAACTTGGAGACCGTCTGCTGTGCAGTATAATGTCGCGCGTTGTCGTGCAGGAGCAGCGGAGACGAGCGATTGACCAATGCTGGTTGGAGATGTGCCAGCTTCTTCATCATTGTGTTCAGTTCTTCAGTTCTTCACAGTACACATCTGCAGTAATGTTCACCCCGTTTGGTAAGAAGCTGTGATGAATCACACCGGCGCCAGACCACCAAACAGTGACCATCACTTTTCTAGGGGTAAGTTTTCGTTTAGGGCATTGTTTAGGTACTGAACCAGGATCCAACTAACTTGCTGAGCGCTTGCGGTTATCAAACATAATCCATTTTTCATCGCAGGTAACAATGCGGTTCAAAATTCCTTCATTTGTGTGTCTGTTGAGCAGTGCAATGCACGTCTCGACGCGTACTTTGCGCTGGTGATCATTGAGTTCGTGGGGCACCCATTTGTCAAGCTTTTTTACCTTGCCAATTTGACGCAAATGGACTAATATTGTTTTGACACTAACGTCGAAAGCTGCTGCTAATTGAGCCGTAGATTGTGTATCATCAGCTTCCACAATCGCCTTTAATTCGTCATTGTCGACCAAAGTCTTCGGACGACCGCGAGGTTCATTTTTCAGGTCGAAATTCCCAGAACGGAAGCGAGCAAACCAATAACAGGTGGTGCGTTGGTTTGTAGTGTTAGCTCCGTAAACGTTGTTGACGTTGCGTGCCGCTTGTGCCGCGTTGCTGCCACGACGGTACTCATATTCCATAATTACTCGAATTTTTAACGTATCCATGATGACAAAAAAGATTGAAATGCGATGAAAATGTAACACTAATCAATAAACAAATGACTACTTTTGGAAAAAGAATCCCATGTTTTTATAATAAAATTAATTTGGAATTAGAATTCTTAGCCAAACAAAAATTATTTTGATTTCAAATGGCCAGTACTGCAGAACGGCAATTTCATAGGTAAAGACCTATTATAACCAAGTTCCTATGTACACATTTTTTGGGCATTTATAAACAGGCACGTATACAGAGGGGGAAGTTAGAAATAGACGTTACGTAAAATAAACACGATTTTTTACTGAGTTCACATGGTTGTTTCAATGTTTGTGTGTGTCCCCTAAAACCAAATGTTTGGATACGTGTCTGTCTATAAATAATAGACAAAGTTACGAGGTTTCGAATTGATAACCTCCTCCTTTTTTTGAAGTCGGTTAAAAACAAAGTCGCTTTTTTGTGTCTATGTTTTCTTTTAAACTACGCAACAGATGTAGACACAGTTTTAACTACCATTTAGAGCATTTCTTTCGGAGGTTATGTCTAATATTTATCTATATAATAGTGAGAGAAATCGACGTTTTCCAATGAAAGTCGTAGGGAGTGTTTAGATGTTTACGTGATAAGTAATCTATTGCGGATTATTTTTGTATGCAGAATAAAAAACGCACCGGAGTGCTCGTAGGCACTTAGATAACTGATATCTGGCATCACTTAAATGTCAAATTTTAGATACATAACCTATAAGTCCTTTTTAATCTTTTTATTATAAAACAAAGTACAGCCTTAGGAAATATAAGTATATTATACGCTTATATATATTTACGGTAGTGCTATATAGCTGTAACGATATAACTCGAATCGGATAAGTTTTTCAGTAATTTTCAAGAGGCCAGTGTTAACCTATAATTACAAACTTATAAACTTGTTTAATAAAACTAATAATCATTTATCAGCTATAATCTAAAAGCAGTAATACTGAAATAATGATTATACCGATAAGAAGTGTCAAAAGTTACCAATTTATATTTCTACATAGGTAAACACTACGAGGTAATCCAACGTATTTTACTCATTTTATTTGATTATATTCATACTTTTTTGATAACCGCTTTACTTGAAAATATTTCGTATGATACTTTTATAAACAATCGAACGTAGTAACCTCCTCCTTTTTCGAAGTCGGTTAAAAAATAAATTTCAGATAAGCAAATTACATATTTTTATCACACTTATTAACATAATCATGTTCATAAAAACTACACCATATTTACATGCAGCTGTATTTTAATAAATAGGCACATTACACTGGTGTATATATAATGGCATGTTTGTAGTAGGTAGGTTTACGATATAGTTATTTATCATAATGATAATAAACTCTCACAGCCACCTCATTTATGGGCTTATACTAGTTTGCCTAGAGTGGTCAAAATTTTCTAACTGCTTGTACTGAATGCTTATTGACAATTTTCATATAAAATCTATTTAAACATGCAAATAATATGAAATGTATATTTTGTTTGTGCTTGGCTTTTTATGTGGAGAAGTGCCACATTATGTGATTTGTATTAAGGCATTGTTTTTATAAAACTATAATATTTAATTTTTCAAAAAAAATACCATTATGTTACTGCTTTAACTATAGTCTGACAGCAACTGCTGTACCACGCCTTAGGTATGCACAGGGAGGTGGAGAGTGGGAAAAAAAGTATGAACTCACATGAGATATGTAGCGTCAAACAGATCTTATGATATCAAAACACATTTTTTGAAGCTGTATATTTACAAGTATAATTATAGCCAACCCTTGTTTTTGTCCGATATAATTTTTAGATAAATATAAATAAAGAACCAATGTAAACGAAAATAATCTTTAATTCTTGGAAATATAAAATCTTTGTAGTATATTAACTATAAAAACAAATAGTTAACTTTCTTATAAGTTGTCTCTATTGTATGTCAAAGAGTGTGTACAACGATAACTAAGTTAGCTACAAGTATGAATTTTGTTCAGTAGTTACTTTCTGTGGTTTAAAGAAGTACTACAAAGATTTGTTTATGAAATTCAATGGTAAAAACTTTATTATTAATTGACAGATATGAAAACTTTGTTACTTGAACTATAATAAAAATGACTTATTTCAATAAGTAAGGCAGCTTTAAATGTTCCATCTGAGAGCAAAATCATTACATTTTACTTCATTTATATTATTGTATATTTGATCTATCCCACAGGAGCTTTAATTTTTTCTGGACTTTTATCTGCTATCTCATAGTGATAGATTTCATATTTAAGGATTGAAAGCGTTACAAACAAACTCAAATTTGCATCGTAACTAATGTTACAAATTCAAAAGTAAATTTGTTTGTTATGTATGAATGTTGTCAGGGATAAAAGACATAGGGTACCTTTTCTCTAGACAAAAATATTATTTTCCTGAGTTACTGTTACATATTAATGTGACCAAAGCCACAGGCGAACAGTATTTAATAATGTAGAATGCATTATAGAGAGTTAATGTTTGTTGTTCTGTAGGAGGTAATCTCTGGAATTTTTATGTGGCGGAAGCATTCTCTACTTAAGTACATTGTGTCCACCATCCATTTAGTGATGAAATTATCTTAGTGATTCTCTCCTGTTTTGTCACATTTTGGGTCAGCCAATGTATATCCAGCACCCAAGAGGCTTGCAAGCTGGCATGACAGTGGCAAGTGCCGATGGATTATAGATTATTTCAGTGGTCATCATTATTGTTACCGTCAACACCATGCAATCTTTTTGATGTGTTTTAAAACAATGAAACTACTGATCTAATTCTTATACTACTTTAAATAATATAGAGCTATTTTGTTACTCACATTGGCTATATTTTTTTTTATAATTTTTAATTTTGTAGTTAATATGAGTTATGGTGAGGTCAATTATTATTGGTAAATAAAAATATCACATCACGTCGTTATGCTGCACCAAAAATTACTTCCGACTATTAAGAAATTAAAAAAAAACAATAGAGTGGTGACGTTTTCATCAAATAATAATCTTGGGCAATATCACTATTGTTATTAAGCTACAGTATTTGGGTTAAAATTCTACCTTATGATTTTGAGTAATTATGTCTCAAGACGATTCAAGTGTAGAAATGTAATTTAATGATTCATATGCAGCTGTTAGAATTCGCATATAGTAACTTTACAACAAACTTAAAAAAGTCGAAGACAGTGTAGTTGCGCAAGCTAATCAAAATAAAAGTTTATTCAATTTAGGCCCTAATAAGGCGCTTATGAATGTCAAAACTACCACCGGTTAGGAAAAAAACCCAGTCATCCAGAAGAACCGGCAAGAAACTTGATCGGGTTACCCTTCCTTGATAGAAAAGGCCTTATATAATGCTGTGCTTTCATTAACATATCTTCCTTCACCGGTAGCTTAGGTTTGTTTTTGGTTTAGGATATAACTTGAATGGCGCAATATCCAAATGAGCAACCAATAAGTAATGATTACTCATGTCAAGAAGTTTTTGATGTCAAAACGACATTATAGAGTGGATCAATATGTGAACGATTGTGAATTCTGGAAATAACAGCCCTCTTGTGCATCCGCCAAAAACGATTGTAAAGTTATTCCATTATTTATAACCAGATCAAGTTTTTTGCCGGGTCTTCTCGATAACTAGGTTGTTTTCCGAATCGGGGGTAGTTTTGTCGCTCACAAGCGTCTTCTCAGTGCCTAAATTGAATAAAGTATTATTGACTTCATTATTTTGAAATCAGATTACGTGATTAGTGGTAAATCGATTTTTCTTAAGTATTCCACATGAACTAATAATGGTTATTCTTACTTTTTGCTATAAATTATCTCTAATAGTATCTAACATCCTATGACTTTTTTTACTTAATAGCAATCTTTTCCAATTTGAGGAAAGGTGAAGAAGCCAATCACATAAAAAATACTTTACAGCAAAAATGTATGCTTATTACATATGAAGGATATTTATTACAAATATAAGGCCTGATTAGATGCTATAAATATTCCTTAAATATAGCATTATTTCTATTTAAAAAAATCTTTAATTATGAGGCTCGAAAGGAGTATATAGGTATTTGAAGTTGTGAATTGAATCGGTTAACGTAGCGGATGACACTTTATCGTAAATCTTGATTTTCATTGATAACGTTGAATTTCCTTCAAATAACATCACAATTTAATTGTTCACTTCCTCGTGTTGACCTTGATATTACATGAGATTACCCTTTCCTATTATAATACTGACATTGACCAATAACGGGAAAATAAATAAAGTTTTTTCACAATGTCGCTGCTCATAATATATAATATAGAATTGGGCGGGTAAAAGTCCGCATCAGAGAGGGTCCACTGCGGCTTCTATACCTTGACCCAGGTGGGCGTTATGGCGCAATAGGTCACGAGGGAGAGGTGCGCGCTCGCGGGGGTATGTTTGGGCGGGCGTAGTAGCGTAGTGACGTCAGAGACGAGCAGTATCGACCCTGGCCGCCGTCACAATACCCCCCTTCCGCCGCCTTCCCCAAACGAGCACATCGCGCAACTACGCAGCGCGCCGCCCGGAAGTTTGCCCACGCTAATGGAAAACATTCATGGGTCGTTCTGATGAGATCCGCAGAGTACCTAACCCACACCACGAAAACTTCGAATGGCATTATATTAAGCTGCGGAGAATGCCTTTTCATCTGTACAATAAAATATAAATTATCTTATATAAATATTGGACACTAAATTTACCAAAATTTCCAAAAAATAAAACTAAAGACCGTTTCTATACGCTTTATAGCATATGTATTTTTCCATTTTATTTAATCAGTTTAATAATTAACTACATCTAAACAATAAATAACAGATTTTTATACCGAGCAAAGAAATATATTTCCTCTATGGATTCTTTTATTTCTCTTATTCACGCGATAATTGATTTGTATTTTATGCGCGCAATGCCTTTTAGTCAGACACTTCATTCTTTTAATATTTCCGACTCTTGAATTTTCGACTAAAACACGAAGAAGCTGTGTTGTTGTTTATAACCAAGAAAAAACAGGAAACCTTAATGACAATTTCATATTTCAAAACATTACGAAAAAGCTTTTTGGAAACAAGAATACGGACACGGTTATACTATAGAATATTAAAATTAACACCACAAAAAAGATTAGAAAGTGAAACGACACTATGAAATAACAATATTGTCATTGTATAACATAATAATGCCATACAATGTACCACAGTATCTTTACAAATATAATATAATAGTAGTCCGGTTAAGCTGTGAAGGCTCGTCAGGCCAATAGCGGTATCAGTTCGAAAAAAAAATCCTGACAAATATCGTACACTAGCGGCTCCGACAGACTTTGTCCCGCCCTGATTATAAAAAAATCCTTGACAAAGTATATACCAAAATGTTCCTCATGAATCACTTTATCCACTGGTGAAAACCACTTGAAATTCCGTTCAGTGGTTTTTGAGTTTATCGCGAACAGACAGACAGACAGACGCGGTAGGGGACTTTGTTTTATACTATGTAATAATCTGCAGGTGATCTCTGTGTACTTTTTTCAGCTGCGGCGATGTTTGGTATATCACGTAATCTCACATGCCGAAAATTAATTTAATTATTTATTCTTTCAGCTTATGTACATTTAAAATCAATTTAACAGATTAATTTTTTTTATGTGACAGACGTTTGATGATAAAGTAAATAAACACAGAATTAATAACTTTCTCTGTTATCATGCACTAAATGAATTTAAAAGTACAATTGCAATCTACAGGTACTACAGGTCACCATTGTATTTACATTATTAGCATTAGAAAAAAATAACACATTTTTTACATTAATTAAGAATTTAGTTCTCTCATTATTCCAAATCTCGTGAGCTATATTTATTTGGTTTTGATAGAACTTTGTATATATGTTTAAATGCATATATATTACATTTACAAAAAACACAATATGTTTACTAAATTATACCAAAATAATATTGTATGTCGTGTCATGTTTTAGAAACTATATAATCAGCAAACGAATACTTTATATCGTCGAGAAACTTATTAAAAAAATAAGATATTAAAAATGACAACGGAAACATCTAAAGATGGCGTTCTTCCGCCTGCAAAGCGATTCAAAAAGATCCCAGTGTACGTGGTCGAAGAGCACAATGAAGCTTTACAATTTATTTATTCAGCTATTGGAGGTAAAAAATTACCTGTCGAAGGGACCACTTTGTTGCATTTAGACGCGCACCCAGATATGCTAATAGATCGAAAATTAAAAGGCGAGGAAGCAAGATCAGGGCGGAATCTCTTACCTTTATTACAAATTGAAAATTGGATACTTCCCGCTGTAGCCGCTGGACATATAAATCGTGTGGTGTGGTTACGTCCACCGTGGGCAAAGCAGTTCAAAGACGGGACACGCGATTTTAATGTTGGAGATCATCCTGAAACAAATTTACTACGAGTAGACAACAAAGAGCCGTATTACCTCTCAGACGCCCTATATTGTTTCGAATTGAACAACAAGAGACAGCTTAATTTCACTGTAGACGAACTTTCCCAAAACGTATTTAAAGAAAGTAACCTAAAAGAGTTATCGGCAAAACTAAATATATCCCAACCGTACGTACTCGATATAGATTTAGATTTCTTTAGTACAGGAAATCCATTTCTAAGTTTGTACGAAAATATCGGATTGTACGATCGTTTGCGACCGATATTTGACTTCAGACTTCCTGACAACGACGACCGGGAAACAGTGGAGAAAGTTGTCGAGTCACGAGAACAACAACTGGAGGAACTAGAAAACTTGTTCCAATATCTAGAGAAACACAATAGTCTTATAGAATATGAAGGGGAGAAATCTGATTTATATAATATGGTAAGTTGATATAACTTTTCGTCTATACTTGATATTAGGAAATTAACATATTAGTCGGTAGTAATGATAGGGCATGTTGTTCTTGTCTGGATCGCGACTACCAAATATCGGGTGTAACATCCGTCTTTAGTGAACTTAATTTTTTCTTTCTTTTAATTTGTTGCATTTTTTGGTCAGATGGCTGAGAACGGATTATAGATTTATTAATTTCTTTGTTTTCAATTGCACCATGCTTCTCTTCGTCACTTCACTTTGTTGTGTTACAATAAAAGAAAATATAGTTTAGTAAATCTGAAGGGAACTTGGATTCAGATGGTAGGCTACATAGTGTTAGCATACGAGCAAGCTATCACTTACCAACGAATGAATTAAGAAAAGGTTGTCAGATGCAAAATATATTAGCATAGGCATTAATAATGTACTATAAATCCCTTGAAATACAAATAATTGATATAATGTTTCCTATGCCACTTGTCATAGCACGTTTGTATGTCTGATTATTGTTCAAAACCCCTTTCCCATTGAAATAAACCTGATTTATCGTCATATTTATATTAGCAAGATGTTTTTTAATTCGAATCTGGCTTTGTTTGCCTTTTGTACCAATATAATAATTTTACGTATTTTGTCTCCCAGGTATTTGAACTTTCTAAAGTAGTATTAGAAGAGGCAGATAAGCTTAACGAAGTTCCTGATTGGTGGGCGATTTTCGCTGGTGGCTGTACCAGAGACCAAGGCGGCTTGCCTTATCACATCAGTACAGAAGCAGAAATAAGGGATATGGTGGACAATATTTTGAAACCATTTCTACAGTGTCTTCCTGTACCTGTATTAATCACAGTAGCGAGATCATCCGATGATGGTTATTGCCCTCCGAACCAGGTATGTAATTAAAAATAATATAATTTTATATAAGTAAAATGAGGTATGCGTTTGTCTTTTTCTCGTCTTAGATACATAGTTCTTATCCAAAAAAAATGTCATGATATCTTCATTTAATATAAAGTTTTAATAAAATACGATTTTTATAAGGATTACGCGTTCAGCAATGTGTTTTGTTGTCGTGGATAAGTGGGGCAAGCGGTGTTGTGTTTATGTTGTTTCTTTGTACATAAAATATATTGTCAACACGGTAGACGACGCAGACGAAGTTGCTGGTATCAGCTAGTGTTTTATATCGTTAGGTGGTAGAGCCACGCTGAAGCTATTACTGATTTCAGCATGAATGGGTCGGCTCGCCCGGGGTAGTACCACCCGACACACAGAAACACCGACTTAAAGTATCAGTGCTTGCATTGTTGCGTTTCGTTCGGTCAGTGAGAGCGCCGGAGGCCCATACCCTCTCCCTCTCCCCTTGCCTCCCTTCCCCTAAACGCAGGCTGGCAACACACTTGCGACTCCCCTGGTGTTGCTAGTGTCTATGGACCGCGGTGATCACTTAAAATCAGGTGCCCGGCCTGTTCGTTTGCCTCCTATCATATAAAAAGAAATATGATCCTTTAAGTGCATTGCTTTCTCGTGTTCACAAAATGCCTTAAAACTTTTTCTGGGACATAAACCGTATGTTCAGTCTTCGATTTCTGTATTGTGTTGGAATGACGTTATTTAATGTTTTTTTTTTGTTTAATACCAATTCTCTTTTACAAAACGTTTTTTTTGTTTTTCAGGTCGATTATATCCAAGAACTAGTTTTAGAATCGCTAAAGAATATCTATGACACAGACGAACCTGCGCTGTATTATCTCAACGTAAATACGTCCGCCTAAATATCACAACAGTGTTATAATAAATCGATATAATTATTATAGTCTTTCAATATGTTCGCTATCGTTCTACATTCCTATATACGTCAGCCTCACTTTGTAACTATCATAAGTTCTAAAACCTGTTTACCTATATTTTTTAAAAATATTTCTGATCTTTAACCAGCATTACGAATAGATATACATAATGCGCAATATTTGTTTGCGAAATGCGAACTGTTTTTAAAATTATTAAATGACTCTTAAATCTGAAAGGACGACGTCGCGCCGCCGAATCGCAGTTTCATTCAATTCTAGTGCCAAATGCATTGTAATAATTCATTTTAAATGTGTCTTAACAGACGATATACGCAACAACTCGTGAAACGAAATGATACCTTTGAAAGTCATTGAAACGACAATCGTATTGCCAAATAGATAGGTAGTAGTATTATGGAGTATGAAATAAATTATTACTCTAATTCTACTAATTTCAACTAACTCAAACTAAGTCATTATAACTAATATTATAAATGTGAAAGTTAGTTTGTTTGAAATTTTGCTTACACGTTGTGAAGGGTACATTAAAAAAACATACCTTTCATCCTAAAATAGTACCTACTGTTTCCAAAGTTATAGGTGGAGACTATATTAACTCGACTGAAGTTGGTGGCGATAGCTAGTCTTCTATACACATAATAAGAACGTAAATCTAATGTGTCTGTACGTTTTCGTTCTTTGTACAAAAATGTTGCAGGTCTCTTGGAATAAGCAATAAAATAAATTTCAACCATTTTTAGAAATGTCTGCCTGTCTGTTTGTATGAACACGCGTCACTGCTAAAGTATTCTGCTCACGATAAAACCTTACTAAGAAAATCATAAAGCATATCCTCGAGTAGCATTAATTATTCTTGGTTTCATTAAAATCGGTTCACTCTATCAAAAGTTATTGTAATTATTTTAATGACGACGTGACTTAAGTACGAGCGAATAGTAGAGAAGTAAAAGGAATAAATACATTTAGATGATTTTATTAGTATTTTTTTTTACACTAGGTCCCACGCGGATGAAGTCGTGGGCACAAGTAGTGTTTAATAAATCTGCATCGCAAGTATCACACACTACTTTGAAAGAATTCAAATTGTTTATGAGATTGATATCGTTGAATGTTTAGTCTAGAATCGACAATAAAGGGGGCCACCGCACAGCTCAATGCTCAAGCTGTGTCGATTCGTCGAACTAACTGGCAAAATGATTTTTTTAGGAAACATCTGTGATAGTCTTATAACAAACCTTCAATTATTCACTCGGATATGATTATTTTTCTTTATCATAAAACTATGCAAAGAAACACTTCAACTACAGTAAAACGGAGAAAGAATATAAATATAAAAAAAAATGTTATGTATAAAAATGTTGAATTTATTTTTGTCTGATATAATAATTCCCATAATCTTTTGAAATACTTAATGTAAAAAAAAAAGAATTTTAGGCAATCACGAGAGTGAACACTATCTGATTTCGAACAAAAATATTCATTTTAAAAATATTAGCCAATGTGTAAATAATAACATGACAGAGTTGTGCGGCAATAACTTATGGACTCAACTCCTTCCGCCCCGGTGTTTTACATCCATGGACATAATATAGTTTAAGTCCATGGTTACATCTCCTTTATCCTCGAATTAAAACATCACTGGAAATATTATGTAACTAACTTTTGCTCGCGTTAATGTAAATTTGACCAATAAAATTTGACCTCGTGAACAGCACTTTTTTAAGGATTAAAAGTACTTGTAGTCCGATGAAGCTGTTAAGAACTTGCCAGATCAATAGCGTAGTCAGTTTGAGAGAAAAAAAAACATCAAAAGTACTCCATATTCTTTTCTATACCCACGACATTGTGTATGAAAAATGTTATAATAATTCGGTTCAGTAGTTTAGGCGTGAAAGTGTAACAAATAAACTCACTTTCGCAATTTATAATCTTAGTTAAAATTATTACATTTTAATTTACAAACAAACTAGCTCACATTAAAGTATGCCGAAGACCGGGTAAAGTGGAAGACATTAAGCCAGAAAGCGGACTCTGGCACCAGGCTGGGAAAGTGCTAGACAGAAGAAGAAAACATATATGTTTTTTATTTCCCGAATGCACATTCGGCAAATAAAAATAGAAGCGAGACAAATATACGTTATTATTGCTCAATAAAATAAATATCGAACGCCTTGGCATTGACAATGTAATGACACGGCTTGGTATTGTATGTACAATGTTATTTTGCAACTAGAATCATGATTAGATTAGAAAGATTTGTATGGAAATTAGGAATAATTCTTAGCGTCGGATTTAATTTTCAAAGTCAGTGCTGTCATGCTTATTAATAGATATCGCCGTAAGATTCGTTGCACAAGTTCCACTCTGAATCATAAACGAGTGCTTAATATCCTTATGCTGCACCATTTTAGAATATCGAATAAAATATAATAAATAAATATCATAAATAATGTTTATTGGTTTCAATCCGTAGCTAAATAAATATTTAGGACACAATTACACACAAGCCAATCTGACTGTTTATCGAATAAACATTTATTTATATTAAATACAAAAATTAAATATTGACAATCATATAGCGTGGTGACGCATCCCGTGGCGACGCGTCGACACGCCACGCAATCGGTCTGACACGCCGCTATAGATGTTTCACACCAAAAAGTAGTCATCGCTAGATAAAAATTATTAAGGAAAATTTCTTTGAATAATTAAAGGTCAAAGTAGTATCGACGGAAAAGGAAAAAATAGACATTTTATATTTAAGTAATTATTGATTAGTCGTCAAACGTCATCTTCCTAGAAAACTAAATATATCATGACAAACACATTACGTATTCCACTAATTAAATGAATGATTTTCGCATAGACGCGACGCGAGGGGCTGCTAAGAGGTGGCGAGGTAGTTAGTTCGGTGACACCTAAAGCGGGTCAATTAGCAATAAGAAGTGGTTCGACGACGCCCCCGCTGCGATTAGATCTTTCTTATTACTATTGTACCGTGAAATTAGCTATTTACTACAAATAATTAATGATTTAAGAAACTTACTATATTATATTTAGTATTCTTTCATGAAAAGTCCGTACAAATAAATAAAATATCTATCTGTGATTTTAAACAAAATGCTTTTTTCTTAAGCTGAAATGATATTTGCACGCTGTTTGGTAGTCTGAGCTAATCTCTGAAACGATTGAATCGATTTTAACGAGATTTTCAGAGAATAATCTAGTTTATTTTGAGGCGATCAATCAATGAAATTTATATATATTTTTATGTATATCGCGCGAAATATGTCGCTCGTTATTGTCAGTATAATAATTACCTAACACATGGGGGTGTCGTACAGGGGTTAGTAATTATATTTCCTTCCTCCCGTTTTCATAACCAAAGCACGCGTGTTAGGCATCGGAATAACAGTTTTACGGTTACGGAAATATAAAAAATGTTAGAGGACAATACGACTCTAGTTTATTATTTTTAAATGTTTTACCTCATATACTTTTGCGACAAAATCATTACAGGTGATAACATTATATAAGTTGTAAGATAATTATTAAGTAGAAGCTTTTGTATTAGAAGAAGCTGTCAAGCGGCAGTTGAGATCTATTTATTATGTTACACATCACAAAAGCTTGTTAAAGTATCCGATGACACAACGCTCTGATAGTGGTATGAAAAGCACTCAAGATTCACACATTACTTGTCTATGATACTATCTCCTAATTGGACAAACAATTTAGTCCTTCGATTGGGAGCGATTGGGGTCAACTGCGCATCGAAGACTCCAGTGACATTACTAGCAAGAACAACGCATTACATCATGCGTCGGCCATGCCTAGAAAAGTTATGTGCCAATTATGACCAATAAAAACCACTACTCAGAAATTATTTTATACGTTTCACGTTCAGCTATACACTGTCGCGATACGATACTCTGAATACAAAATGATATTAGGCAAACGGCTGTGTTGAATTTTAACTATTTCATGCTACTCTAACATTTTGGTAAAGTTGTTAAATAATGCGCATTGTAAAATAGTATGTATTTGCCACATAATATCCCAGTCCACAATTTAGTAAAGAATCATGTATATATTTTATTTATTTAGAATATATCTTTCGAAAATTTTATATTATAACACATGCATGATTTATATTAGAATGTAGAGAGTAATCGATGTATAGTAATCGAGTCCTAAAAACATTTTTTGGACGCTTACATTGATTGCTAAGGCAAAATCCTATAAAATACATCAAAATATTGTAGACACTACTGAATTATCCTAAATAAAAAAGTCTGTGATGGTATATATTAATAGATTCTAAAGATAATCTAGACATTAATCATTTATGTCTTTTACATATTATCATAAAATAATAGGCTATTCAGGATGTTGTTTTGACAAATATAGTATGAATTAATCATTATTCATTTAAATATTATAGTTACGTTGCATATTTAATGTCAATTCAATGAATATCTTAGAAGATACCATACGAGAAAACTACGCGTAAGAAGAAATGGTTGTTTTTATGATGATGATCCTTAAATATCAAAGTGACAAAAAAATAGATCGGACGGTACAAGTGAATGAATTGTTTGGACACTTATGACGTCACATTAGCCCATAAAGAGTTGTAATATGTATAATTATAACAGTGTTCCTACTTTTGGAAGCCTTTATAATCAAGTAGGAAGATCTTGTGATTAAATGAATCACAACATAGTAAAAAAGCGATTTTTGCAGCATTCTGTAAATCAGGATCGACGACTTAGTATGAACTGATGTGATACTTGCTTGAACGGCATACCCATGTGTAGCTGCAGAACGATATGATTTTGGCGATTAATATAATAATTCTAGGATGGCTACTCTGGTCCTAAGAATCTTGAGTTGTAATGCACGAAAAGCTATATCTATCTATACATACTGTACTAATACCTATTAAAGAGACTACTTCCAAGATCTTCTCTATCCATGTTAGAGAATTTATTTAATAGTAAAAAAAAAACAATTGCAAAAATTTACCTTACCATTCACACAAATACAATGCGTTCCTAATTATCAAATTAGGACAATCCGTATTTTCGCAGTTGGTTTCTTTCGAACTTCGAATAGAGAATAAACTCACTATAGCGATACATTTTATGGCGTCATTGAGAGATATCGTTAAATGGAGAGATAAAAACTGGAAGAAATATTTTGAAAGACTGATGAATGAGGAAAATGACAGGACCGGAGAGTTAGAGACCTTGCCGTCAAATTTAGGCATTGTACAAGAAATAAATGAGGATGAAATAAGAAAAGCTGTGAATGGTATGAAAAACGGAAAAGCCATTGCCCCAGATGGCATACTTATTGAACTATGGAAGTTTTTAAAAGTAGATGGATGGATGTGGCTGACTTTATTTTTTAATAAGATGTTACTAGAGGAAGCGATGCCAAATGAATGGTTCAATAGCGTAATAGTGCCTATCTTTAAGAATAAGGGTGTTGTGCAGGACTGTAACAATTATCGAGGGATAAAGCTCACATCACACAGTATGAAGGCCTGGGAAAGAGTGATAGCGAGACGAATAAAAGTTGAGACTGAAGTGACTCAGAATCAATTTGGGTTTATGCCTGGAAGCGCGACAACAGATGCCATTTTCGCACTTCGGCAACAGTGCGAAAAATACAGACGTGTACATAAGAATTTGCATATGGTGTTTGTTGATCTGAAAAAGATATATGATAGAGTACCCCGAGATGTTCTGTGGTGGACTCTGAAAAAGAAAAGAGTGCCTGGGAAGTACATACAACTTATTCGTTGTATGTACAGTCAAGCCAAAACACATGTTAGGTCCGAAGCTGGAGTTACCGATAATTTCAATGTGGCTTTAGGTTTGCACCAGGGTTCAGCATTAAGCCCTTTATTATTGTTCTTGTCGGCGAAGATGCTGCCGAGGTCCAGACTAGGCTGGTAAAATGGCGAGAAAAACTGTAGAATGTTCCTTTGAAAATCAGTAGACTAAAAACTGAACAATTGTTTTACGACTTCGGTGGTCCACTCAGTTTTTCTCCTATAGCTTTAAATGGTATATCCTTACCAACCTGCTCTGATGATTATCTCGGTTCTCTGATCCAAAACGACGGTTGCATAGACAAGGACGTGAGGGATAGGATAAATGCAGGGTGGATGAAATGGCGAAAGGCGTCTGGTGTAGCTTGTGACCCACGAATGCTCTCGAAACTCAAGGCGAAGGTGTATAAAACTCTTATAAGACCAGTCATGTTGTAGGCATCTGAGTGCTGGGCGACGAAAGAGACGGATGAGAGAAAACTACATGTGGCAGAGATGCGAATGTTAAGGTGGATGTGTTGTAACTAGAATGGATAAGATTCGGAATGAATATATCAGAGGAAGTTTGAAAATAGCACCAGTGACACAGAAGTTGAGGAGTAATAGGTTAGCATGGTATGGGCATATCATGAAGAGAGATGAAGATCATGTAACTAGAAAAGCTTTGAGTATGATGATGATGATGATTGTTCCGACCGGTTTCGGCCATGGCGACCACTTTGACCCCTAAATTTAGAAATGGCGCAGGTGCGCTCGAAGATTGCTTATGTAGCCTATCTTCGCGGCGAAACTTCGTGCACATTGAGGGCACGTGACTACGCCGTTCTCATAATGATATGTTATGGCAGCAGGAGGGCGAGCCTTTAACTGGTCGCGTTTGGTATCAAGGTCAGCTTTACGCTGAACCTCGAACTCGCGTACTTGGCTGTTCACCATTCTGCGCCATTCTGGCCGTTGTGCTGCCAAACGTTCCCAACAAGAGGGCTCTATATTGCATCTCTTCATGTGCCGCTTTTGGACATCCTTGTACCGGAGGAGGGGACCACCATGATTCCGCTTGCCCTCCTCCAGTTCAGAATAGAAGATGCACTTCGCCATTTTTTGAGTATGATATTCGATGGATATAAGAGTAGAGGTAGACCGAAAACGTATGGATGGATTGTGTGAAAAATGATATGTGTGTAAAATTTTGTTAGAACACAGGTCGTCACAAAAACTTTGTAGTAAAGATTCACTTAACAATGAAAATAATTATTTTCAATAATGAAGACTGATTGCTAAACTAAGAAGAAGGAAATAGAGAGTTCCTTTGTTTTCTTTTGAAAGTATATTGAATGTCATTGACCAACATATCAAAGATAGTAGTAGGTAATAATAGTTCTCAGTGGAAAACACACAGTTATGTTATTCCACATCAAAATCCTTGGGAATATATCTCAGTGGGTTACGTTGGAGAGTTGACATATACACTTCTGCCTAAAAGGATTCTTAGAGTTGTTTTATTATTTATTTATGCAAAAAAATTGTACCACGCACGAACGCGTGTTTGTTTTTGCACATATAAAACGTTACGTCGGTTTAAATAAATCAGAATAACAATTATCGAAATATTTATAAAGTTTTGGTTTAACTTTGACACAGACCAACATAAACTAGTTTACCTACCTTTATAAATATTGTTAAGGAATATTTTAATAAAAAAATAGCGTTGATAATTTTTTTTTTAGAATTTACATCCAAATGTATTCAATCTTTATACAAGGAAAACATCGTTGTTGTTCAACAGACCGTCTCTAGTATAAAACGTTGGTATCATACGAATTTATAACGTCCAAACTCAAAAACAGGTATATATACCATCTGGGTAGTACTTGACTTTCAGTAATGTTATATGTTATTTGTTTTCGTAAATTTTTTCAGCATACATAATGCTTATTATACATTTTTTATTGCGATTTCAACATTAAACCTGCTGTATAGTTCTTGTAAATTTTATCTACATTTTATTATTTGGTATAATTTGGGAAAAAAGTACTCTTTAAATCACATACAGGAATACAATTTGTTTTAAAATATTTATGCGATTTACTTTGACAAAGAAGAGGAGTTGAGTTGAGAAAAAAGTGCATAACTTTTCACAAAATACCAAAATACACAACAAAATTTTCATACTAATCAATTCCGTGTTTTATATGTTTTCAAATACTTATAGTTTAGTATAAAGAGTAAATTAAAATATCTTATATAATTATACTTCTTTTGGCGCGTTAGGGAAAAATGATGAGAGTACATTTTTACGATGCACGCGCACACCGTCACGAAAAACCAACACCCTGAAGTTATTACGATGCGCGCGCACACCGTCACGAAAAACCAACACCCTGAAGTTATTACGATGCGCGCGCACACCGTCACGAAAAACCAACACCCTGAAGTTATTACGATGCGCGCGCACACCGTCACGAAAAACCGACACCCTGAAGTTATTACGATGCGCGCGCACACCGTCACGCAAAACCGACACCCTGAAGTTATATAGCTATACCTATAGCTAATAGTCAACATTTTGTTTCTTTGTATTAAAACTTTCAATGTATTAAATACCTTCTTTCTATTGTTAGTGTCGTTTTTACTACAAACGTAGAATAAGGCGAAAGATAAAAATTTTGAAAAGCTTTTTATCTTGTTACGCCAAAGAAGTATAACTTTTAACACACACAATTTTAATTTTTTTCGTTAATTTTGAACTTTATCAAATTTCTGAGATGTATATTCAGAGCATTTTCTTCTATGTTACTTACTAGCTGATGGGGCCACGCGTTACTGTGGCCCAGTTAGTACATTTTCAATTAAAATTATTATAAAGTATTTGGTATTATGGAGTAATGAGTCTGCATAAAAACTTGATACAGAAAAAGCTAGGTTACGTGGTAAATAAATTAACAGACCATAAAATAAACTGGAGTTGAAAAATAAATTCAAAATTAAAAGATGGTGCCATCTATAAGATATCTATAACAGTCGGTCCTACAGTTCTCTGTCAACAAACAAATTTAAAGCATCATCTGTTCGAGACTGATGAAATTTACAATTAATAACAATAATTGACAATCATTTACTTTGCAATTAAAAATATTGAGGCCATTTCAATGAAGATCGGTTGAGTTGTTTCGGAGTTCATCGTGGACAAACATTATGACACTGGATTTTTATATATTTAAGATTAGCAAGCGAGTTCGTTTTAAAGAAACGATATAAATGATATAATTACAAAGATTTTATTTTATACTAGCTTCTGCCCCCGACTTCGTCCGCGTGGAATAATTACTTTGGGCTAACACTAAAAACTCTCAAAAGGAAAAATATCCCGATTTTGAAACTTTCTACATTGTTGCTCCGCTCCAGTTGGTCTTAGCGTGATGATATATAGCCTATAGCCTTCTTCGATAAATTAGCTATTTAACACTGAAAGAATTCTTCTCTCGTAACTACGAGCTAACTAGCTCGAGCCGTCATTCAAATTAGAATAATTTTTGATAGATTGGATCGATTTTAATGAATCAAAGACTGAGTTATTCTCGAGGATATGTTTTATGAATTTCTTGGTGAGGTTTTACTGTGAACGCAGTACTTTAGCAGTGATGCGTGTTCATACAAACAGACAGATAGACAGACTGACATTTCTAAAAATGATTGAAATGTATTTTATTTTTTATTACTTATTCCTAAACACATACAAAAATTTTATTCACGAAAATCGATAAAGTACAGACACGTTAGATTTACATTCTTATTATATGTATAGATGATTACAAGTTTCCAAATAAATGTATTCGGATTTGAGGAAAGCGGCAATGATAACGAAGGGAGTTACTTACATCTGATTAAACATGTGGGACAAGATAAATATATAATACTAGCTTCTGTCCGCGACTTCGGCCGTGTGGAATAGTTACTTTAGGCTAACTACCACGCATCGGAAGGTCTCAAAAGGATAAAACCCCGGTTTTTAATCATTCTTCATTGGTGCTCCGCTCCTATTGGTCTTAGCGTGAAGATATATAGCCTATAGCCTTATTCGATAAATGAGCTCTCTAACACTGAAAGATTTTTTTTGTCTGAACAGTATATCCTGAGATTATCCCAATTAAGCTCACAAACTCACAAACCTTACCTCTTTTTAATATTTGTATATATATGGCAGAAAATTTACCTACAGCTTATCAAGCATTGCGAGAAGAGTTGAAACAAAAAACTTAATGAAATAAATTAAGTCCCAACAACATTTTACAACCAGTACTTTTATAGTAGCTTAAAAATATAACTGTGCTATTTATACGCTATAAAACTATAATTGTAATTGTGGAAATAATAAATTTGAATGTCGACTACTAAATTTTATTTCTAAGAGTTGACCAACTGAACCGAGAAACAGACCAGAACTGAATGTATTAAAACAGGAATAAATAAATTTAAACATATTTAATATAATATATAATTGCTCATTCGATTCAAGTTTAAAAATGTTCTTCTTCTTCTTCTTCTTGATTTGGCTCCGCAGAAGCATTTGCCAGTGTCAGTGTTGTTTAAAAATGTTAACAACAATTCCTTTTAGGAGTGATTCCAAAACCACAGATAATGGATTATTCTGAATGATTATTCCGGATTCCAAACGCTGAAACTAGTGATGCAAATAAAATATTGTTTAACGTGTCTCAGGAGTTTTTGAGGGGATCTTGGAAAGTCATGTAGTGGATTTTATATTTTATTCATAAATCTTGTTATTTGGCTCTATATTTTGTAATATTGGTGGTGTTTTACGTAATATCGTTTGGTTATTATGTAAAAGTGAAGTGGATGGGAAATTATACCATTGAACATGGATTCTGGCTTGCAACAGAAACTCCCTGGAAAGTTCTAACAAGACGACCACCATTTTATTAGTTCATTGAAATGATCGCAAGGAACTTGTAATACCAACTCGACAATGGCAGTGATAATCTATTAAAGGATTGATTGCCAAAAATAAAAAAATAAAAAAAATAAAGTGTCTCACATCTTTTGCAGAAGGACCATAAAGCCTTTACCTAAACTTGAAAACTTTGGAGGAAATAAGCTGACGTTGAATACAAAAACATATTTTACTTCACACCGACACTATTTATTGAAAGCGTTTTTTTTTGGATTTTTATTTTTCAGCTTTTTTTCATTATATGTTTTATTACGAATCTGTGGATAATTAGGATATATAATTAATTTCTGTAATGTACAGGTATTACTTATTTAGAAAAGAATATTAAATTTAAGCTACATATTTTAATTATTTGTTTACTAAAAAAGTCCTGTTTAAAACGGGTTAACATCAATTATAAATAATTTATAAACACGGTTATGTATTTGATATAAGAAAGCTCACCCAAGGGAAAGTTTATATTTTCTAATAATTTTTTTTTGTATACCATTACAGTCCAATGAATTCCGGTAATTGTTAGAAAATTGCAGTCAACTGAGTATGGTTTAGAAACACGTTGATAAAGAGGTTTGGGGTATAAGACAATGCTTTCTTAGCTCTAGTATAGAAATAATGAAGCACGGATCAAGGAAGTCATAGGAGCGACTAGCGAGTGTGTAGGAATTCATAAGTACAATACATAACCCTATGTTACTAATCGGTTTGTGGATGCGTAATAAATGCAAACAATTCCTACGTAAACACGTGTCATCTATTTACTATGCTTGACACTTGGCACCTACAGGTTGATTAATAAAAACATATTTGAGTCGTTACATTTCAAAATGAGCTAAATCCAACTTTAGCTGCTTCTAATATTTTACGTTATTTTTCAAAATCTTAAAATTCTGTACTTACTTGTAAAATATGAAGGTGATTAAAAAAATCTAATAACATTATGGATGGCACAATTTGAACTTTGTTCTCAGCGGGTACTGGGAAAAAATAAACATGTTATAACATTGGATTTAGCTCATTTTGGAATATAAGGACTCACTTATTTAAGCTATTACACTATACTAAGATCAAACATGAATATAATATATAAACCACATAATCATGTTCTTGTAAACTATTCTTGCAAATTTAGTGACGTTTTGCTTTAACAATCAAACAGCTTGATTAACCAAGGTCACTTTACCCATAACTTGTAGTATATCCTGTACAATGTGACCGCAGATGATAAGAGAAAAAAACTCGCTTTCATTGATAAATGATGCTTGCGTAAACCTTGTTTTCAATGGCGCAGTTGATAAGCAGTTGAACGACGTGACGCGCGCCGCCGCGCCACACCGCGGCGTGTCGCGCGTCCATTTGTATGTAGAGGAATGAATCCCATTACAAAATATTTTTAATAATACGTCGTAACGGCAGATCGAGAAAGGTCGAACATAGCACCTGTATCAATGTTGAGGAAATATCGTGACCTAATACAACAGGAATATGAGAAATATTTACATGATTCAAGTACACAAAATATGTGTCTGTTATTCTTGTTATCTACGTATATAACTTATTTATATTACTTTTGATTAAAGCTTTGATAATTGAACGTGCATGAATATACTAACGTCAGAAACCATTATGAATGTACATATGTATCTTCTCTGCTTTAAATTCTTTATAATCTTTTGTGCAATTAAAAACTCAATAAATTCTCATACCTTTTTAATGAATCGGTTTTGATTCATTCTTGTTTTAAAATTACAACCAATCAAAACTGATTTCCGTTGAACTTTGACTGTTAACAAACATTAATTTATTGATAACATTTTAGCAGTCAACATTAAGTCACGATACCTACGCGTTTTTATTAGCGATTTTCGTTGCTATTTTGTTATTATAAGAACTAGTCTGAATGTATAATTAAATAGTGAGTGAGTGAAATATATACGGTGACTAGGTTTCGTATATTTTGCTATGGTCATATAACTGGTATAAATATATTAATAACTAGCTAGATGTAGGTCGTAGAGCCACGCTGAAGCTATTACTGGTTTCAGCATGAATGGGTGGGCTCGCCCGGGGTACCTCCACCCTCTCACACAAAACCGACGTGAAGTAACAGTGCTTGCATTGTTGCGCTTCGTTCGGTCAGTAAGAGCGCCGGAGGCCCACCTCCCCTCCCCTACCCTCTCCTCTCCCCCTCCCCAATTCATCCATTCCCCCCCCCCCAAACACCGGCTGGCAACTCACTTGCGATTCCCTTGGTGTTGCTAGTGTGAATGGACGGTGTCGATCACTTAACATCGGGTGACCCACCTGTTCGGTTGCCTTCTATGATATAAAAAAAAATAGCTTCTGCCCGCGATTCGTCTGCGTGGAATAGGTACTTTAGACTAACGCTAACACGCAGCGGAAGCTCTCAAAAGGAAAAAGAAATCCCGATTTTGAAACATTCTTCACTGGTGCTCCGTTCCTATTTGTCTTAACGTGATGATATATAGCCTATATCCTTCCTCGATAAATGACTTATCTAACACTGAACGATTATTTTAAATCCGACCAGTAGTTCCAGATATTACCGCTTACAACCAAACAAACCCTCCACCTTTATAATATTACTATATAATATATATATTACTACTCTTCTCTCGTACTTACCTCGAGCCGTCATTCAAATTACAATAACTTTTGATAAAGTGGACCGATTTAAATGAAACAAAGACTAAGTCACTCTCGAGGATATGCTTTATGATCCTTTTTTTTTTATTTTTTTTTTTTTTAAGTTTTATATTTTTTTTTTTTTTTTTTTTTTTTTATTATTATGGTTTTTACAAAACAACTTTTTTTTTTTCCCCTTTTTTTTTTTGTTCCAAAATAAACCAAACCCCCCTTTTTTTTTTTTTTTTTTTTTAATTTTCCTTAATCTTTTGTTGTTGAAAATTTTTTATTTTTTTTGTAATTTTTTTTTTGGAAAATTTTTTTTTACCCTCTCAATCACCTTAACTACGGTTTCAATATTATTAATTATATTTTACCCTCTAATTTTTCTTGTATTTCAAATTTAAATATTGGTAGATATTTGTAAATTTTTTTTTTTTTTTAATTTCTTTATTAATCACATAAATTTAAAATAAAATTACGATACCCCTTAACACACCTTACTACATTTAAAATTGTGGAATAGAACAACTAATCCTATTAATGTTATAAAGGAGTCAAGAACAAAGTTCGTAAGGATAGGTAGATGTTTATTACTCTTTTATGCAAAAACTAATGAGTGAAATTTAATGTAACTACAGTAATATAGCTTATACAGCGGAATAATCCATTTATATGACTATGTCCATAGATAATGATACCAGAACCCATTTTTGATGATATTTTGTTTATTGACCCAATTGCATACAAATATTATAGATGCAAAAATAATTCTGTTTATCTCTGACATTTTCACGGCTAAAGTCCTGGACTAACTTTGATGAATTTTGGTATAAATATAGATTGGAATTTGGAGAAGGATACCGTCTTCTTTTTGTCGTGAAATTTGAATGAATGAATTAAGAGTTAAAATTTCGTAAGGGAATCAAGTCAGGGATATAAGATTTCATCATATCTATACTTTTGGTACGAAATAAAGAATATTTCTGCGTTTTTGATTAATCAGTGTAAAATGAGGAACATTTCAAACAGGTATTAAAAATTGTACAAAAAGTTTTGCAATAAATATGGATACCATTACATACTATAAAACAAAGTCCCCTACAACATCTGTCTGTCTGTTCGCGATAAACTCAAAAACTACTGAATAAATTTTCATGCAGTTTTCACCAGTGGATAAAGTGATTCGTGAGGAAGGCTTTGGCATATAATTTGTCAAGGATATTTTTATAAATACGGCGGGACAACGGCTACAAGGCCCACTAGTATAAAATAAACTATATTATGAAAAGCTTTAATTACTGAAAGAAACTTGAACAATAAGATTATAGTTGGTGTGAGTTAAATAGCTTACGCAGCTGGTATAAGGATCAAGTAAGTTGGAAAAAATCCCATCATCTGAGTGCGCTACATAAAGTTTTAGTTACACAAATATAAGGTGGTTGGTAGTATATATGTAGGTATATACTATTATTCATCCGAAGTTATATTAAAAGTGTGTTGGTTGGTGGTTTTATCATTCACTAGTATACGAAAATATAGTAATGTACACTAGTAAGTGGATGATCTCGTATTTTCTAACTAAATATCAAGATAGAAGTATGGCACATTTAGTACATTACACAGTGCACATTACAAAGGATATACTTGCAAAATGTTGAGTATAGTAGTTACTAGCTTCTTTGAAGGAGTACATGTACGGGTTCAACGGTACCACAGGTAGGTCTATTAAAGTATACATAATTATGTAATGTTAATATTTAATTTACTTTGTTAATTTATATCAATCGTTGTTATCTACAACGAATTAATTTATTGAAAAGTCATCATGAGAAAATAGTTATTGTATTAGCAATAGCAATACATACTAAACTTAAATCTTTATTATATATTACAAATTAACATGTATTATAAAAAGCACACTTGAGGCAGAAGTAAAAAAGACCGAGTTAAAAGTAAATGAAGCGATTATGAAGAACAATGTTCGTTTCCATTGTCATGGGCCATATAAACGAGGTTTTATCTAAAACATTTCATAATTTAGAAATTGTTATTAATTTTCCTGGAAAAGGAATAAATAAAATGATTTATGTATTTTATTACGAGTCTTTTGTACACCTTGTCTCCGTTTCTCCAAAATTTTTGGCTTGTAACAAAAAAAATACATACTTTCAATCATTACTTTTCAAAATAAGCTAAATTCAATTTTAGCCGTTCCTAATATGTTTATTTTGAAATGTGACGGCTCATATATTACCACCTTTGAAATGTAGTTAATGTTTTAATATATATTGCATAGAAAATGTTTTCTACCCAATGGAATTTGGTAGATTTATGCTTTTCTCTTTAATAGATTTATTGAATAAAATCTGATCACGCAACCAAAACTTGCACTGTTGCTATGAAGGGTAGTGGTAAGGAGAACTGTCTCATACGTGGGATATATTGAAAACGTGTCAAGCTCTAAGCATTAAATAATAGTTACAAAACTGTCCAAAATGGCGCTAGCATAGGCAAAGTATATGGTTAGTCGGAAATAATTTTGTAAATATAGCTTATTAAAATAAGTGCTGTCGGAAAACGTGGAGAGTGATAGAATTTTTGTGAACTTTGAATAATTCGTTTAATGGATCTTATGTGTTTACTGTTATGAAACTTTTTAAATAATTAAACAATAATGAACTCTGTTGGTACTGTAGCGCCACCCTAATTTAATACATATTGACGGACACGTTTCCAAACACAGAGTTGTGTCTCCTTACATCGACACTCCCTAACTGTTGCGTTACATATTCTGCCGTGGTAATTAATTACAAGACAACTGCAATCGAATCTTTGTTTTCATGTAAAAATTTTAAACTGGTACCATTTCATTCCAATAAACATACGTTTTCCTTCTTATCGGTAAATAATAAAACATGAAAACCCAGTGCATTAATTTTCTGACAAATTCAATTTTTTTTTGTATTATAGGAGACAAACGAACTGGTGGGTCACCTGATGTTAAGTGATCACCACCGTCCATAGACACTTGTAACATCAGGCGAGTCGCAAGTGCGTTGCCAGCCTGTGTTTAGGAAAGTGGGGGATGGGGGAGGGGGCGAACGGGGAAGAGGATAGGAGGTGCGTATCCGGCGCTCTCACTGACCAAGCAAAATGCAACAATGCAAGCACTGTTACTTCACGTCGGTTTTCTGTGAGATGGTGGTACTACCCCAGGCGAACCGACCCATTCATGCTGAAACCAGTAATAGCTTAAGCGTAGCTCTACCACCTACAAAATAATACTAAATAAAAAATAACACTAAAAATATATGAACTAAACCATAAACTTATTAACATCTCGATTATCAAGGGCATATTACTCTGCTCATTTTGTAATAGTAATAATGAAAACATATATTCACATACGCCATTTTGATTTGTATTTTTGATCATGAGATTTGGCACATATGAATGATTTTCCACGGGAAATTTTTTTATGATATCCATCTTATGATCACTCGCCAACAGGTGTCGTTACGGTACATCAACCTCAGTACTGTTCAACCAAAAGATTTGAAAATTGGTATGTGTTGTAGATATTTAAACACAGGTTATCATTACATAGTATAAAACAAAGTCTGTCTGTCTGTCTGTTCGCGATAAACTCAAAAACTACTGAAAGGATCTTTATGCGGTTTTCACCAGTAAATAAAGTGATTCACGAGGAACTTTTTGGTATATAATTTGTCCAGGATTTTTTTATAATCAGGGCGGGACAACGTCTGCCGGGTCCGCTAGTAATTATATAATATTCATTTTGCTGTAACTGTAAGATGGCGTTGTATCAATTATAACAGATAATAAAAAACACGAGCGAAAAAGATATTTATGAATATCGAAACATTACATTCCCCGATATTTATCCCTAAGCAAGTTCATACAAATTAAAAAATGACCGATAAAGTACCAATCTATATATCGATTCACTCTTGGTTATTTTCGTCAATTATGAATTGTGACAAACAATCGATAAAACATATTATTTTGTTTGCGATTCTCCACAACACTGATAAAATTATCAAATCAACATACCTAAATGATATCATTCGGGCATGTACAAACCTAGTGTGCTATAAACATTATGATTATAATAAAAGGAATATTTAGAGAGTCCTTTACCTTTAACGTTAAACTTCTATTGGAGGACTTTAAAATTCTGATCGGCAACCTTGTTGTGTGACGAAAAGTGGAGGGATTAACACTGTGTCGAGTAGAGTGTTGAAAACACCGTTTCTCGTTCGATCACCAAAGTTACGCAAAGTCGATCCCTGTTAGTACTTGGGTGGGTGACCGCCTGCGAACACTCGTGACGTTGGCTTCTTGATGTATTTTTTAAATTATAATATTTAATTGTAATACAAAAGTTTCACTTTTGTTGTGTGTCTCTATAATACACCCTGTTTTTTATATAAGTAGTAGATATTTGTTTTTATAATTTTGGGTAGAAAGAAAGATATATTATGAATTTTTTTAGACTCACAGAAAGTTACATTCATGCGGATGGTGAGAGATCAGAAGTGCAGCTACTGCCGTATAAGGCCCCGAATTGCAGACGCTATTTATGTAAGGAAAAATAGATAAATAGACCCCAATTTATATTAATAAGGGGCTTGTTATCGTGAAAAGAACGATATAATTCAGCAGTAAAAAGCCTCAAGACATTTTGACATCAGATTTCTTCAAAACCAGTTACGTCACTTCATCATCATTCATCATCTTTTTACTTTTATTCTACTTATAGTAGAGTTTGCACAATATGTTTTACTATTTCACTTTTCTCTGTCAGATCTCATCTCACACAATCTATCCATACCTTTTTTGGTCTTCCTCTACTCCTATAATCATCCACATTCATACATATAACATTTGCCAATTGACATGACTTTCATTTCTCCCCATGACATGTCCGTACTAAGCTAACCTCTTACTTCTCAACTTTCCTGTGATTAGTGCTATTTTCAAATTTCCTCTGATGTACTCATTTTTAATCTTATCCATCATCACATCAATCTTAACCTTCTTCCAGGTGTAATCTTTTCTTCCCCCTCTCTTTCGTACCACAGCACTCAGATCCTTACAGTATGTAATAAATCCAGGCCTTATAAAAGTTTTATACACCTTTCCCTTGAGTTTCAAGGGCGTTCGTGAGTCACAAGCTACCCCAGACACCTTTCGCCATTTCATTCACCCTGCATTTATCCTATTACTCACATCCTTGTCTATGCGACCGTCGTTTTAGATCAATGGATCGAGGTACCGAACATTCAAGCAGGCTGGTAAGGATATACTAGTTAAGGCTATAGCCTATATGAGAAAATCTCGATGGACCACCAACGTTACTAGAGTTCCGTGACTGTTAAAGACTATGCTTTAATATTGTCAAACCTTATGTTGTTGGATGGTTAATATTTTAAACTAGTTTGAATTTGTTAATGTTTATAAACAATCAATTTATTTATTAAGAATCATTGATAACATTCAATTGACCCCTTGATAACTTCAAATACTCCTTGAATTTCGGAAGAGTGGTTGGAAATACATTTTTTGTGAAACGGAAATGAAATAACTTACCAGTCTATGTAGAATAACAAGTGATTATTTTTTAAACAACACAAATTAAAGATTTAGTCATATTCTGTAAATATTTTCTACACAGGAAATGTCGTATAGTGTACCTACAATTATAAATTGTAATTCAAAATTATACTACCGGAGAGATATTCATCTGAAATTATCTGGAAATAAAAATTGCTTACAAAATAGTACCTATAACATCAGTGATTAGGACATTTCATTCATGAACCATTTTAATAAAACTGGTCACGATAAATATATGTTTGTATTATGATATATTCATTAAACCTATTGTATGTACAATAAATTATGTACATTATTGTTATTATTATTAATTTGTAGTTTTTATTTATAAAATATTGCACGCAGTTTAAATGTCATATAAGAGTAATATTATCGAAATAAAATTAACATTCATCAGGTTTTTCCGTGTTATAAAGAAACATATAACTTAGCCAGTTTGTTACGGTTGTACCGTCAGGCTCTGTAGTGTCAGTGACAAGGGTTTTGAATTGGAGGGAAGTTTGAGAGCGTCTCCGCAATGGCTTGACCAAAAAAATAAGCACGCGAGAACGGGCGAGCCGCATTCCT
This sequence comes from Antheraea yamamai, assembly GCA_036509395.1. Classification (NCBI taxonomy): domain Eukaryota; kingdom Metazoa; phylum Arthropoda; class Insecta; order Lepidoptera; family Saturniidae; genus Antheraea; species Antheraea yamamai. Next base: position 17,024,875 of record AP028428.1, on the reverse strand, counting down.
CGACTGGGTCGACGGCACGGCTGGCCCCGCGCGCGCTCGTGCGCTCCGCTTCCCCAGTCGTTCGCGCGCGTCGATCGTGGTGACTTGTATACGTGTTGTCCGCTTTCTGTTGTGTGCTGTGTTTACAATAGTGTTGTTATTGTTACTGGCAGTGTTTTTTTTTTTGAAACAGTGTTTTAATTATTATAATAACAGTTGTGTACACGTTTCATTATATACTGCTAAACTGTGGATAACGAGGAGAACAGAGCAACGGCAGTCGAAGATTTCAGGTAGCGTTTTGTTTTACTTTTCAATCTGATTACTTCTACATCTATTTTAGGGTTTTGATTCTTGGCTGAGAAATTTTATTGTAAGATTTAATAATGGTAGAACCACGTGACAGTGCATAGGCTTAATGCTCACTCACCACGTGGTTCGAGCTGCGGGCTTTGGTGTAAACAACTCGTTGTGCCCTTCTCCGCAACGACGCGCGACGCGATCGGAGTGCGCGCGCCGCGGGATTGTAGCGTCGTATACTTTGGTGATTGACTATATTTGTGATAAGATGAACTACAAATATAGTCAAACTATTAAGCCGAAACATTACTATTTACCGTTGTTATCGAGTATTAAGTACATGGATCCTCAATAAAAAGTTATACGGAAACAGAGTTTAATTCATATTTTATTTCATTTTTAATCACATGATCGGGTTTTAAAAAAAGGCATTCACAATTCATACACTTTGAAAAACTTCATTATAAGAAAATCACAACTTATATAAAAAGTACTCGAAGTTATTTCCCTACAATCGTATTCTCTTACATTTCTTTTTCAAATAAATTACACATGCCTTGTGGATCTCCAACAAAACACTGAACTATTTCTAAGTTTTTTTAGGTACTTACCTAGCTTTTGTTCAATCGATGCACTATCAGATTTAGAGGTATCAAACGCAATCGTTGCTTGGTCGATAGCTATCCATTGCTTAATACCCTCATGTATATCGTTATAGACATATATATTGACGATTTTAAATTATTGTGTTGAGTATCAAAAGCCTTCATTAAACGTGACGACTTATTGTTACGCATTTTATAATCGCTCAAAGTCACAACTACGCAGTTTGTTATTTCGTCGCATTTGCCTGGTTCACTACTAATTTGATATGGATTTCATAGATGAATATTTGAAATCTTTAATATTTTCATAAGTCATAAGTCCGATCACAGTTATTTACTATATCTACATATATTAGCGTTCGTCTAATTATAACTATCTTTTGAATACTAACATAATATACTATATAATATACGTATATTATAACATAATTATAATTGTATAATTTGTCGAAAAATTTACTTTCCAAAGATAAACAGCGAATGGGATAATAATATTAAAAATTGAAGTACCGTCAAACATATTGTAATTCCACTTCAATTTCTATCAATTGCTTGGATGTTTTTATGTATCTCGAGGTATTATCTCGAAAATTATTAAGAAATAATGGAAGTATCTTTTTATTTAACAAAATGCACTTAAACAATTAATTTATAAATAAACAGAGCATTTGGAGTATGTTAAATGTAAAAATAAATCCATTATTTTTCTAATAGATGGCTTTAGTAATCTGTATTTCGCGATATTTATGTGCGTTTGGGTTACACTAGATGGTACTACAAAGATAAAATTTCATTACAAAAAACTTTTTTGTCAGTTTTGTTTGAAGGCGCGTCTATGATGATATACGCCATATTTTACATCGTAAATATAATCATGGAAATCGTCGAGTCCAACCTTCATGAAAGCAATGTTTCTATTGCACGGGAGCTAAATATTACACAAAACACTATTTGGAACTCTTTGAATATGGTTGGTTGCAAAAAGAAATTTGATGTATGGGTACCACACGAGTTAACGCAATGGATAGTATTCGTCTGCGAATTTATGCTGAATCCTGTCCATTTCTGAAGCGGATGGTGGCTGGTGATGAAAATTGTATCACTTACGAAAACGTTAAGCGAAAACGGTCGTGGTCGAATCGCGGTGAATCGGCGCAAACGATGACCATGCCAAGATTGACGGCCAGGAAGCTTTTGCTGTGTTTGGTGGGATTTTTCGGTGGGCGGCTGCTCCCCTATAACAATAATAATAATTCTGATCCATATGGTTTAGAATTAAACCGTCTAAAAAAATTAATCGCCCAGAAGAGGTCGGAATTGATCAATAGGAAAGGTGCTCTCTTTCATCAGGAGGACGCCAGGCCACACACATCGATAATGTCTCGCTAGAAGCACCGGGAGTTTGGTTGGGTGACTCTTATGTATTTTATAGTCTGGACCCTGGCATCAAGTAATTACTACTTATTCCTATCTATGGCGAACTATTTTGCCGATGGAAAATTTGTCTCAAAAGAGGCTTGTGAAAATCGACTGTCCCAGTTTTTTGTTGATATGGGTCAGGGTTTCTATGAGAAAGGCATTACGAAACTACCATCAATATGGCAACAAGTTATCAAACAAAAGGGTTTATGTTTGACCTAAATCCGATAATTTTAACTCTGTTAAATAAAGTCTTCAATTTCATGCAAAATAATAGATTTATCCTATTGAATATTATAAAAATGAATTACCTATTCGACGCACTTACGGTACCTACTAACAACACAAATATTGGAATTATGTTCTAGTTAGTCTCCCGCGCGCTACACAGGACGTGTTTCCCAATGCAGGGATCTACAGATTATGGTTATGCCCTATAATTTGAATAAAGATTACTATAAAAAATTATACAAAACAAGATTATTCAAGCACTCATAATATTTGTACATTAGGTTATCATTATTTTTATTACGACTTCTATAAATGAGTATAATAGAGATTTTTTCATGATACTAGCTAGTTTTTCCTTAACTGTGTAAGGAAATATTTTTAATATCATTTTTTTTTATTCTCTTTTTTTATGGAGGGTTTGTTCAAAGAGAACATGCCACCCTCGTCCATACTACATGCAATAACCACTTACAAAATAACTTATAAATATAATAATCTCTTACAAAATACTATCATAAATCTAAATTGAAAAACAGAATATTACAATCACTTTCTAGCCCTTATACCGACGTCCACCATATTATAGATTAATTTGGCTTCTTCCGATGATGGGCGTGACAATATTTGGTTACAAACGCCTATATTATAAGTATGCTTAAATATTTGTCTTGTTATTCTGATTTGTACTCAGAAAAAGGTATCCATTGTAGGTAGAATCACTTTTTTTCCATTGGGAAACTATTTTATGGGACCAAACTTTATCCTAAGTAAACTATTTTACTAACGCTTTAAGATTCTATAATTTGATAGTTTTTTTTATTCAATTCGACAATATTCTGGAGATTCTGTATGTATATTTAACAAGCGGTGGTATATAACTTATTGTGTTAAGTATCATTACATAGTATACAACAAAGTCCCCTACCGCGTCTTGCACTTAAAGACTAATGCATAAACATGCAGAGTTCTTTTTTTATAAATTTTAATACAAAAAAAAACAACTGTAATTGGTTTTTTTATTCGGCAAAAGTTTCCTTCGCGGTACGTGGGAAAATAAAGCCATATGTACTAATGTACCTCACCTAAAAATAAACAGAAGGAAAACATACACTCAAATTTATCGTAAACTTGATGTATTTCATTTTAAGGTTTCTTTTAGCAGGTAACAAGACGACGACCTATGTTTCGCATCTAAATTTTGTTTCGAAAAAAATTGTTTATTTTTATTAAATCAGTGATTGTCCCGAGGTTGAAGTGCAACCATAATAAGGAGTATAAAAGTTTTTTTTCGCGTGTTAATTTATAGATATAATTATATGTATTTATTTTTGATCTTTGAAGTTATACTTCTTTTGGCGCGTTAGGGAATAATGATGTGTAAATTTTTACGATGGCCGCGCACACCGTCACGAAAAACAGACACCCTGAAGTTAGCTATAGTCAACATTTTGTTTCTTTGCATTTGTTGTTTGTATTAAAACTTTCAATGTATTAAATACCTTTTTTCTATTGTTAGTGTCGTTTTTTCTACAATCGTAGAATAAGGCGAAAGATAAAATTTTTGAAACGATTTTTATCTTGTTATGCCAAAGAAGTATAACTTCTAACGCGTGTACATAAGTACACATGTACTTTTTTTTTTCTAAAAGGTAAACTAAAAAAAAGTAAAGGTGAACTTTATTTAGTATTGTAATGGTCGTGAAGTATAACAAATAGAGACTTATAAAGTCTTCAACCCGTCGATGTTATAAAAGAACCAACTATGGTATTATTTTTTTTTTAATTGATAACACTTTAATTCGTCAATAACTGCTAAACAAAAAAACGTAAACGGTTGGCAACCAGAGGAGAAAAAGATACTGAAGTGTGTTATCTTGGTTTATTTATAATTGCATTTGTTTTTCCGTTTTTAATTTGAGAAATTAGGATATACGAACGAAACAATCAACTTGTACGTAGCAGACGTACAGCTAAGACGCAGTTGATTAGTTGTGTGCCGAGACTATGAATACAATAAGTAGCTAAGGACATTAAACAATTCAAGTCTGTTATCGATAAGCGAATGCGCACAAGAAAAACATACACCTTGAAGTCTTATCAAAACAATATTCCGAAAACGTTTTACATTTTGCACGACCTTGAATCCATTTTTCTTCGTGTTCATGAGTTCTTTTAAAGCGTTCCGTGGATTTTTAAACTAGCGCCTGCCAGCGTCTCTGACCCCGATTTATGCTTTAGTTCTGTGTAATATTCTTCTATACATTTATTATTTATATATGCCATATAGGTATATATACCTATATTACCCTCGGAAACGTTTTCTATGTCAGTTATTGTAAAGAAGCTATGAAAGTAAACGCATACAATTCTGTTATTTTAATTTATAATTTAGTGAAAATCTTCTAGTATACTGACAGTAAATCAAACTTCAAATCTTAACCCTGTGCCCTTCTCTGTACTCCTAACAATATATGCTAAATTTAATGATTACCCGTTTCCACTCACATTCGCATTTATAATATTAGTAAGGACTAGCTAAGTACCCTGCGACTTCCTTATTTTGTATCCTGGAAAGTACATATTTTATCTTTATATATAAATTCCTTCTGTACGTGTGTATGTCACTGAACTCCTAAACGGTTGGACCGATTTTGATGAAATCTTGTGTGTGTGTTCCAGTGGATCCGATAATGGTTTAGATTCACAATTGGACCCGATAGGTGGCGCAGCGATTTAATTTTTTTTATTATCAAGGCAGGACAACGACCGCCCGGTCCGCTAGTCTTATATATATTTTATTTGTCTTGTTTTTTAAATTGTAACTTTGTCATAACTACTTAATTCCAACAAAATTTTTAGTACTTTTAAGTTACCTCCTATAACTTTTATTACTGCTGCTTAATCATTAGAAAATCGTAGTTCATTCACAGAGATTAGCTGAGGTAAACAGCAAACTCTTCAATTCCATTGATATTATTGATTATAGATGTCAATTAATAGTTGTAAATATGATATTCAATTGAAATGTAGAATGTATCGTTAATTACCGAACTGCTAGTGGTCGCCATATGTTTACCAAAGTACTGCACTGATAAACAATGTTTTTTCCGTAGAATCTCCTAAATATATTGATAGTCGTGTTGTTGTTAAAACACTGATTATTTTAATTCTGTCTGCTGGCCGGTTTGCCGGAGAAACGAACAACGTCTCTGTAAAATCCTTTAGATTAGGTTTAGGCAATTTTTAGTATAATAAATTCTTAAAAACCAAAAGATCTATTAAACGTTGAATTAACACAAATTCTGGTTTTGTTTATACATAAAATATATTTATTATCTCTGATATATGTTTAGAGTTGCATAATCTATTCTCGACCTCCGCCTGACTGTTAAATGCCTCCCTAATACGTTTATTTGATTCATAGAGTCGGATTTTCATTTTGATTCTGAGAATGGTTATCGTATGTATGTATTTGATATCACATATGAATTTATTTAAATGTATGAGAAACGTTGTTAAAACATTTGTGGACGCAAAACAAATGTTTTAGAGTATCAAACCTATTGTCCTTGCAATGATGAAGTGTAAATTAAATTAAATGATTTTGATTAACCTACATATGATATGAAAGTTTTAACTAGAAATTAAATGTAATACGTTACACAAATGTAATAGTTTTATTTCGATAATGTGTTATCTTACAACGCTCGTTATTATAAACTGGTTTAAATTAATCTGCTGTTAGCAAATTTGCATTGTTGCCATGATTAAATAAATATTTGTTATTCGTAACGTGACTTTGAGCGTGAGTAACGTGAAATGCTCTCTCTTTCACACCTAGTGGTTGTTGCATAATGCATAATGTTTGCTTGCTCGTACTGGCTGTTAGTACTGGCCGCTGACTGACATTGTAAATAATAATAAAGGACAACAGATAATGAACAGCAGAATAATGTATTAAATAATTTGTTATCCATCTTAAAAATTATAGTAGTTATAAGTATTTTTTCTTAAGGGTTATCATTTCTGTAATTGGGTTACTGTAATGAAATTTGGATCGATCCTACTTCCTGGCATGATATTGCTTTCTCACACGTCGTTCATTTTCAATGCAAAAATTAAATATATTGACGTTTTTTTTATTATTTATTGCTATTAATGTTTTCCTGTAATTTCTATTTGTTGTAATATAAATTGAGTTCAGCAAAATGGATGATTTTTAATTATTCTCCATGTTCAAATATCTACACTTACCAATTTTTATGGCGATCAGCACAATTAGTGTACCGCAGCGTCACCTAGTGGCGAGTTATTGTTGAAACAGATAGTATAAGAAGTATTCAATTTAAGTGGGCCAATTTTTATGGTGGTTAGTTGAATATTCTCAATCTCAAACGTATATACCGACATCCATGTTTATATATAACAGTTTGATTATTGGAAACAAAAATCTTACATTATGAAAAAAAAAATATTGATTATTATGTTACAGATTAAATCAAAAATTGTTTATATTTCTTTTAAAATCTCGTATCTATATATTAATACGTGAAGCCAAATATTTGTATCCCTTTTTGAAAGAAATGCACGAACGGATGAACGTGAAATTTGGCATAGTTAAAGTTTATATGGAGGAGAAGTGCAGAAACCTATTTATTTTATATAAAATGCATTATAAGTACATTAAATTAATTAAAATATGCATTACTCACACTACTGCTCCAATTTTACACAACATATACACACATGTAAATACAAATGACATTGACATCCGTCAATAACGGACTTCAAAAAAGTAGTAATAATATTCGTCCAATAGGACAGGCGAAGGAATTAATCCATACTGCCAATTCTGAAGTTGTCAATATAGGTATTTCTTATGTATCCTTTAATCAATTTTCTGCACTTCTGAACGTGAAAGCCATAGTTAAAGTTTATATGGAGGAGAAGCGCAGAAAGCTATTTATTTTATATAAAATGCATTAGAAGTACATTAAATTAATTAAAATATGCATTACTCACACTACTGTTTCAATTTTACACAACATATACACACATGTAAATAAAAAAGACATTTTGACATCCGTCAATAACGGACTTCACAAAAGGTTGCGAAGGAGGTTGCTATGCTCCACTGTATGTATTTTTTAACCGACTTCGAAAAAGGAGGAGGTTACTACGTTCGGTTGTATGTATTTTTTTTAATGTATGTTAATCGATATCTCCGCAAATTATGAACCGACTTTAATGATTCTTTTTTTATTTGAATTAGTTGTATTCAGCGGTGGTCCCATATAAATTTGAAGAAAATATTCAACCCCTAAAGGGGTGAAATATCGTTTATTTGATTTTCACCCACTTCGTCTCTACGTATTTTCGTGAAATTGGAACCGATTTATTATACACATTACAAACCAGATATATTTATGAACACTAAAAATGGGGAAATAATTTTCTTTACAAAAATATAAACCGCCTTCGATGTGAAAACTAATAAGGCATTAAAAAGCGAAAAATAACTTAATTATTAAGTTAACCGTATTAAATAAAAAATATTGATATTTGAACTACCTAATTATATATTTGAAGTCGATACCATTGATAAAAGAACCCTAATAAAGTACAAACTTTAAAAATTCAATGAACTATGGTCGAATGTCAACCACTGGGCGCCCACTAGTTACAAATAAATTTTACTATATATATAATAGTTACTTAATTTGTTATTACTGGAACATAATTAATATTATCTATTATTTTTTTATCTTTAATACTAAATAGTGTATGTAAAAATATATTTTAAGTATAAATAGCATATTGTTTTGATTTATAGCATAATGACAAGATAAAATTACGAAAGCGTCCAAAGTGACATTCAACAAGATAACATTGTCGTATTGTTTTCATGTCGTTTACGATGTCATTTAATACAATTTCTTAGTAATAGGTAATAAATAATACATTGAGCGCCAAGCTTTTTGACCGCTCTATGGCAGAGCAGAACACAAATTAATATTATTTTTTTTAAATTAACTATTTATATACATAACATCGAGACAATTTAAGGATATACAGACGTTAATTTGGATTACTATAATATTTTAACTTCGCTATATATAAAACTTTTGACAATATTATGAACTTAAGGCAATATACAAAGCGCCCAAAAAAAATTTACGAGGACTAGGTGTCAACGAGTCAGTTAATATATTAATTTTTGAACTTTTTTTGTTTTAATCTCGCTATATTGATCGTCTCGTCATACTTTTAATTTAATTTAAAAAAATAGAATAGAAAGACCTAAATCAAGATTACCTAAAAATAATGATGCGATTGTGTTTGTCCCGCCATTGCTGTTTCGTTAATGCGTCGTTTGTAGACAGGGGATGGTAGCAGGTGGGTGTGCAGTGTTTTGGGTGCCGACTGGCGAGTAAACAGCGCGCCGCCGCACTGGCCGCCGGTTGATCGATCGTGCTGCGCTGCGCTGTTCTATCTAATATTTATTACCAAAAATATGGCGGCATGGTGCGGGACTAGGTCATCGACCTCAGTGTCCGCCGCGACACGCCGCGTAAACAACGAATGCAACGCGGGAAATTTAGTACCGAAACTTACTCTATCTCACTTCGCAACTACTACCTGGTGTCGCATTAATCCCACAGCATGCACTATAATACCTAAAATATGTCTTTCTAAGTACACAACAACTATGTAGATAAAATCGATTAGTCTACGAACAATTGACGCCGAAATTTATTCTGTTACTAGGTTCTGCCCACGACTTCGTTCGCGTGCAATAGTTACTTTGGGCTAGCGCTAACAAATAGCGGAAGCTCTCAAGAGGAAAAAAAACCCCGATTTTGAAACATTCTTAATTGGTGCTCCGCTCCTATTGGGCTTATCGTGATGATATATAACCTATAACCATCCTCGATAAATGAACTATGTAACATATAAATATTTTTTCAAATCGGACCAGTAGTTCCACATATTACCTCCTACAACCTTACAAACTTTACCTCTTTATTATATTAGTATACATATTATATTAGTATTACACAGGTCAACAAAAAAAATATTTTTTTTTGGGTTTCTGTTCTCTTGCTTAAATTCTGATTGTAGACATTGAAAAACACTTAAATATTCATATTTAGTTCATAAAGTTTGCTTTGGTCTGATTTACGACGATAAGTATGATTTAATTTATTTCATAAACAAAAGATTACTACTACATCTGAACGAATTTAAAGACAACATGGGGGCCTACTCCGAGGAACAAGAAGAACGTTTTCACCAAGATGTGATGGACTTTGAACGGCGATATCAAGGGCAGTACAACGAGAATATGATGGGAGATTACATTTGGGCTTTAATACGAGAGAGCTCATACGAGCATAAAAGAAATACGAAAAATATTCACTTTTAGACATTAGTTAAAGTTGGTTGGATAACTTTTTTTTTATGAGTCAATTCTTTTTTCTTCCTACTTTTGGCAGTTTGCTCGAAAAATTAGGAGAAAATATTTTTTTTTCAAAAACTGTACTTTGACGACTCCTGCTGGTGAACCAGTGCGAGTTACACAAAAAAACACTAAGACTATTTTAAAGAGCGTGAAATTCCCCACAAGTTCCATCAAACCGATTTGCAATATTGTAAAAGCCGGGTAAGCATTAGAAATTTGAAAAAAAAAACAAAAAAAGATTTTTATAAATGCTTTTTGAATGGTAAAACTTTAAATTTAAATTGTAAGTACTTAAAATTAATATTAAGAGCTCAAACTTGGTGAGAATTTTTTTTCTATATGTAGATTAATATTTTGCATGAGCAACGACAAAAAAAATGTTTGCTGAAATGAACTACCCTAATATACACACATGTAAATAAAAAAGACATTTTGACATCCGTCAATAACGGACTTCAAAAAAGGTTGCGACCTGTGACCTGTGACTTTTTTTTACTGGTAAAGATGTTTATACTATTTTAGTTCGACTAAACTTGAACTTCGTTTAGCACTGCAGCCCGAAAGTTGTTATTTTCCGGCCGGAGGACAGAAAAAATATTACAAAGAAGAAAAAAGTTATAGAAAAATATATCGTAACAAGACATAATTTACAAAACAAGCCTTTCTTTCTTTCTCTATTGACAAGAACTCCTTGAACACATTATACATATTATCGGCGCTTTATTGTCCAACGAAGCACACTATCAGAGAAGAGCAGTAAATGATTTGTTCAAAGCCTTGGGAGATCATTTCATAGCAGCAGGTGATTATCCCATCATTCATTTTGGTACTACAGACACTAATTATCTAGGGAGCACGAACTTCTGAAATATGTGCCGGCAAGGACTATAAATATGATCTCAGCAGGTCTATCCAAGTCTGATAAAAATAAAATACCATATATTATTGAATTTTGTATTACCAAAGGAATAGCAAAAAATTACATATCCGGCTATAGTTGTTGGGATGCTAAGATTGAACCACTCCTCTATTTTGGTAGAAATTAAAACGAAAGTCAAAGAAGCTATTAAAAATGCACACTACTTAACAAAAGGACTAACTCGTCTGTTTTCCGCTATCATAAAAACAATTCGCTGTTCTCATTCAACTTTAAACAGAAAATAATATCATAATTGCTGTTGGCTTCTTTAAACATGAACATTGAAAATGCTGCATGGAATTCGATTCCGATAAATGAATGCATTTCTGCTGACCAACTGAAATCACCCAACTTGATTACTTCCCGCTTGCAACATCCCTACAGCTCTTTGCATTTCATCTGCCATCAAATGACATCGCTTCATGACGTAAAGAATATCTTACAATTCAATTTTGTCGCTAACTTTATTTAAATGGTTGGTAAAATTATAAAATCAAGACTAAACGTAGCAATTAAAACGCACTTAAATTCAAACAAATTCGCAGTCATTTGAATTTTATGAAAAAACTAAACATAATCAAATTTTTTTTTTATAACCAGCCAGTATGTCATCAATAACAAAAAAGTTTACTTACCTACGCACTTTGTTTGAGTAAATACTTAGAAATTAATTAATATAAATGGTAAAATTTGTAATATCACGCATGTTGCTTAGACTTTTTTGATGTGTGTACATTGTTTACGCAGTAACCCGAATAACTTTAACTATTACAAAGCGTTTGATGGTGCAACTGGTTTTCGTAAATGTAAATGTTAGTGGCTCTTGTCATTGTTGTAGTTAGCTTTAACGGTTACAATAACCGACATTTCGGTGCAACTCAGCCTTAAAGTTTGTATGGAGGAGAAGTGCACAAAGTTATTTTTTATATAAAATGCACTACACGTATATTTAAGTAATTAAAATATACATTACTCGCACTACTGCTTGAATTTTACACAATATATACACACATGTAAATGAAAAAGATGTTTTGACATCCTTCAGTTCCTTAAGTTCCAATTACCTTTTCAATATTTTTAACATGACGGACGTTGCATGCCTTACATGTCCTTTGAAATCAACTGGTTAAATTGTGGGTTAATTTTATAATAATCTAGCGCCGGCGGCTTCTCCCCCCTTAAAACAAAAAAATCCTAAAATTCCACCCACCCCCCCCCCCCGGCTCCATTTGTGAATCTATACCATTCTCGGATCCACTCGAACACGCACACAAAATTTCATCAAAATCGGTCCAGTCGTTTAGGAGGAGTTCAGTCACATACACACGCACACAAGAAATATATATATTAAGATATAATACGTAAATTCATAATATACATTAATAATTAATTAATAAATAATTTATCTTTAGTAAATTTATGGAATCACTGAAATAATTATTATTCTGTTTGGTCTTGTTGAATGTCAAAAATTTTAGGTAACTTGCTGCTTTCTCTTCATGTCACTTTGCTTCATGTTGTCATAAGAGTAAAGCAATATTACCAAAGCCAATGTCAATATTTTAATGTTTAGTATTTTTTTTATGGTGAACTCACTTCAAATGATGATTCAATAAAAAAATGAGCCAAAAAATACTTTGTAAAATCAAAATAAGAAATTTTGTTTGCTCATGAAAGTAATCCATGACTTAGATCTCCGCGGTTACAATGATGCAGTTCCACCTGATGTAGCAATTATACTTAGTACAGTTGATGATGAATTTTGAACAAAAATGAATTCATTTTCAAAAGTTAATGGTAGTATTAAAAACATCTTTGTTTTGGATTCATCATTTGATTCTATTGTGTATCCATTACTTTTCCAAATGATGATACCGGACATATCACTATTCCTCATAATGTACAGACTAAATTTAATTCAATATCACCAAGAAATACCACTCAACCATGGTGGCCTATAAAATTACTTGAAAATTATGTCACGAGTTGCGATAAATTTCTTTATTTTCGTAAAGTTATGTTTACTTAGCATTTGAGAGCCTTACCACGTTATGTAACCTCCTGTTTTTTGTTTCAAATTTATGATTAATTTCAATTTTCATTTAAACATCGTTTTTTTTATGTATATATAATTTTAAAAAAAGTGGCAAACAACTGAGTAGCCATGATTAAAACCTTTGATTATAGAACCCTAACAAAGTTCAAACTTTAAAAAATCAATGAACTATGGTCGAATGTCGACCACTGGACGCCCACTAGTATAAATTAATAGACCCAAAATCTACGCAGTGTAAGCAAATACATAAATACCGGCTGTCAGGCGCCTGTTGGCGTCACGATGACGTAGATTCCTACACAAAACGCGTTGTTGGGTATTATTATGTAGCGGTATAAAACGTACGTGTACTGTATTGTGGTATGAGGACTATAATTATATGTATATTTAGCCAGACAAGACCACTGCAACTATGCGTGGTACCGTGGACGACGATTGACTGCCACATTTAAATTAAAACGATTCGCCTTGCAATATACATTACAACGAATAGTCTATTTTATACTGAATCATATTATTATACGTTAAAGATACATACGAATATCAGATATTACTTGTCTTTTTTACTGTAATAAATACGAGTAATAAATCGTCACGTGGATTGACTGAATATTGGTGGAAAGTTTGCAATTTGGCGGGCGTGCTCCATGTAAGAGATAAATTAGCTAGACTCAGGGATGTCAATTGTTTAAAGGTATAATAGCATTGTAAAAAATGTGCGTGACGGCACATTTATGAACATATTTTAAGGGTAACATAAACTTAGTGAGGAAAGTATTTTACACTCTCTGTCTCTAATTTCATTAGGTATCTCTATTTCTCGAGGAAGAAGTATGAGAGCTCTTTTCTATTCCTTTAATAAAATTACTTTACTTTACAATGTAAGTGTGCCTTATTTTTTATAACTTTTTCGTATGAATATCGTAATCAACCGAAAACATATTTACAACCGTATCTAAACACAAGATAGTCTGCGTTAATTGTTCATATTGGTAATAAATATTATTCGATTAGTACGTTTCGGACACCTTTTCCGCTTAATACAATATTTTGTATCGAGCGATGTTAATCAAATTAACTAACAATTTTAAAATTGTAAAATCGATTGATATTTTACCTCATCAATGTCGGTACTGATTACTTAATGTCAGTGCCGTTCACAATGATATTTGGTATAATAAATCTGATCACTGGTAATAAAATTTAAGTGTCTGCTATTTGCATGGGTTATTCTCCAAAAGGTTAAACTTATTTTTATTTAAATTTTACGATAGGTAAAAAGGCTTCTCAAAGTATTACGTACGTTAAATCGTATTATGTTTTACCACAGGAGTTAAGCAGTAATGGTTAATTTTAATAGAAGTGGCTTAAAATCGAGTAAAGAGCTAAAAAGGTTATTTAGAAATGATAAAGAAATAAAAGACAACTCACAATGAATACGGATAAAACATTTACGGTGTTATTACAAAAAAGTTAAATACTTGGTTTAAAAAGGTTTCGAATTAAACGCACCGCGCTCGCCCGAGGCAAGTTCGCGTTATCCTTTTTCGCAAGTCTACCCTCTTTCTTTTTAACGTGGAGAAAAAATCCTCATGGAATGCCAGGCTCTCAAGGGAGAGCCTGGACTGAGCCGACCACCACCTACGTGCTAATCACGCAGGGGTGGTGCCAAACTCCACGACAACCTACACCGCACTATGGGGGTGCGGTATGGTAAGTCTAACCTAACGTAACCAAAGCGAGACAAAAGAGCAAGATGGCGAACATCCAGCGACCGCGGTGCATTTAATTCGAAACCTTTTTAAAGCAAGTATTCAATACGTATTTAACTTTTTTGTAATAACACCGGTAATGTCCATAAAACAACAAGACAATCAAAATCAATATATACTTTATTCAATTTAGGCCCTGAGAAAGCGCTTACGAACGTCAAAGCTACCACCGGTTCGGAAAAAACCGGAAAGACCTTCATTGAGAAGAAACGGCAAGAAACCTCGTTCTGGTTTATCTCTTCATGTTATATATATATACAAAACAAATAATTTCATTCATTTTATTGGATGCACAGAGATAGGCTTCATTTCCAGACATCACAATCGTTCACATATTGATCCCGCCTTTAATAAACTTTAGACATCAAAACCCGCTTGACATGGTTCTTGAATTCACTATCCAGAAAATCGGTAATGTGTTTTGGGACTGTTATAAAACCTAACACTATTACCTAAAAAACTGTTTTTGTTCTTAGTGAGCCTGAAGCATGGAATGAGCAATTTGTTACTGCTTCTAGTATTTAAATTATGTTGGTCGTTTACTAAATCAGGCTTATCTAAGTTTTTGCGGACATACATTATTAAATTATCGACAATATACATTATTTTCGAAAACGACGACGCCGATACCAGTTAGGTATGTTATGAATTCGTTTCAATTTTAATGTATGTAGATAATTATTTTAACGTTTAATAAGTTGTTTATAAACTTATAAGTACACGTTCAAACTTATTTTTTTATTTAATTCCGCATTATTTTCTGGAAACGACTTTTTCCGTTCCGGGTTTTTTGGATCCGTTGATAAAAATATTTGGGTTTCCCATTCGCTTATCATGACTTAATATATTCATCACCGAATTTACATTTAGAATCGTGTGTTAATGTGGTTATTAAAGGGATAAGTTTGCAGGATTTATATTTGCATAAAAAAATCTAATTTAAAACCGCTAGAAATGTACCACGAAACAACTTGACGCTGCTGTTAATTGTTACCGGAAGTAATAAAACTCATGTAACCAACGAGTTTATTCACTATAATTCATAACAGAATATAAATATGTATAAAGACGCTCTATTTAAAAGTTGGTGTAAGAACTTGTAAGAAATTACAAAATAACCAATAAAGGATAACACGTATTAGTGGTGACTATTATTTTAAAATGGCATCACTTTAAATATCCTGAGGTAACTATGAACATACTCGTGGATATTACTGTATACATACTTGCCTCAAAAACTGATAACGTTATAGAGCTAAAAAATGTACGTTAACGTATTATTCACGTAACCTAAAAATAAATTTGTGTCTCGTTGTTTTTCCTACCTAGTAGGTTTTAGCGTTTGACTACAATTCGTCGGGATGTTAAATAATGAGGTTTAAAATTCTACCTGATGTTAAATGATGTTCTGGTCTCAGATGATATGCAAATAGACACGCTAAACTCGTAGAGTTTGATTTTCAAGTGCAGCTGCCGCAATTTACCAATAGGTCCTTAGCGACAGACTTCCAACTTGAGGGTGATCGTTAGCCAAGCGAGCATAGATATAACCTCATATATGCCACTAAGGTATGGTTTCATTGCAATGTCTTTCTTCACCGAAAGAACTCCGATTATATCCGATTAAATTCTACGTCAGTCGACACAGTGTTCGAACACGCTACGACACTAAGTCATTATCGCTTCATAGTAAGTTTTATCTTACATGTGATATAACATAGTAGTGGATTTAGTGTTCAACTCAATAGGTCCGATTCACGGACTGAGTGGATCTTTGTCTCATGAACTTATGATATAATCTACTATGCGTATTGTATAATTCGTTGTCATAATACAATTTAATCTCTAGTTGAAATAGCCGCCTGTTATAAACCAGATTGCTCTCGTTACATTAAATACGATATTAATTCGACTAATAAATTAGGAAGGAAACGATTAAAATTTATAGTTTTTCTTTACATGTTATTTAAATGTAATTCCTGAAACTACAAGTTCCTTTATAATTATTTACGATGAATAAATAAATTTAATGGGAACGTAATTTATTATTAATGTAAAATAAGCAATGAATTTAACTCACGAAATGTAAATTGGACAGTCGTGATGTTTAATTGCACAAAAATATTAGTCAGACTTATCAAAAAACCAGTTAGTTCATTGTAATGTTACTTGTAGGGGGTCTTTCTGCATGTTTTAGTAACATCTCAATTGTTGATAGCGTGTTCGGATACCGTGTCGATAGCCGTAGGTTCGAATACTAGCAATTGAGTTGGAGCCTTCCGTGAAGGACACAACAGCATGGTGGTAGGGCTTTTTCTAAGTACACCTGGCTAGCTACCACTCTTAAGTTAAAAATCTGTCGCCAAGCACCTATTAGTGTGTTCCGGCAGCTGCACTCGAAAGCCATTCTTCTCTTGGCTTAGCGATTTTACCTACTTAGGCCACACCGTCGTTTAAAATCAGATGAGAATGTGGTCAAACGTCAAAACCTATGTTGTATTATTACAAAAAAGTTAAATACGTATTAAATACTTGGTTTGAAAAAAGGTTTCGTAATAAATGCACCGCGCTCGCCCGAGGCAAGTTCGCGTTATCCTTTTTCGCAAGTCTAACCTAACGTAATCAAAACGAGACAAAAGAGCAAGATGGCCAACATTCAGCGATCGCGGTGCATTTAATACGAGACCTTTTTAAAGCGAGAGTTCAATACGTATTTAAATTTTTTGTAATAACAACGATTAAGTATAAGAAAAGAGGACATACGATTCGTTACATTTCAGAATGAGTTAAATCTAATTTTAATCATTTATGAATATAACATGTTTTTTTAGATTTCCCGTTTTTATACACCGAGAACGAAGTTTAAATTTTACCGTTCATAAGGTTTTTAGTCATTTTTTATGATCTTCATATTTGACATGTACGAAATTAGAAGATCTTGAAAAATAACGTAAAGTATTAGACGGCTAAAATTGGATTTAGTTTATTTTGAAATGTAACGGACGACTCATATATAGACTTGAGTTGTTTCGATTCAACTGAACGGTCTCCGGACTAGGGATTACAGGTTGTAAAGTTTATATTCCTCATTGCGGATGTGGTTCAGTCAAAACACTTGAATTGTTTACAAACACTGCAATCGTCGTTTTTGGACATCATAATATTTAATGTATTGTTGTGGTTGGTTCAGGTATGTTAGGTTGATAAGGTTTTTATAGAATTACATTATTATGACTTGCTAATAAATACTGTAAACATTGAGTTCGCCTTTCAGTTATATTAAACTACAGTATCTTCTATACTTCAGATACACAAAGTTTGATCAAACTTTAGAGCTGAAAAGTCGGTATTAGCTTTAAGGGACTACAGGAAAAGGGAAAAGGGAAAAGTTATACTCCAATCTCCAGGAAAAGATTTGATATGTTTAATACATGTTATAAATATATTACAATTAGATGATAAAATACTTTTTTTTTTATATCATAGTATGCAACCGAACAGACGGGTCACCTGATGTTAAGTGATCACTGCCGTCCATTGCCACTAACAACACCAGGAGAGTCGCTAATGCGTTGCCAGCATGTGTTTGGGGGAAGGAAGGTGGGCCTCCTGCGCTCTCATTGACCGAACGAAACGCAACAATGCAAGCAATGTTACTTACCGTCGGTTTTCTGTGAGAGGGTGGTACTACCCCGAGCGAGCCGACCCATTCATGCTGAAACCAGTAATAGCTTGAACGTGTCTCTACCACATTATAAGTTACAAGTCTGGTTCAACCAACCAAATAAACAAACCCTCCCGCTTTATAATGTGAGTATAGATGAAGCTGTTGTGACATTTTTTTAGATACAGACAAAATGTGTATGAAGTAAAACAAATTTGATCGAGATCTGTCCAATAGTTTGAGTGATGCGCGCACAAAAACGGAACCCTATCATATTATTTATTGTATTAGAGAGAGACGAACTTCTTAGCCTTCCATGGATTCACCGTGCGGGTGCCGGGTCCATCGTGTGGCAGAGGGAGAAACTCAGAGCAGTTCCCAGGACTTGCGACCCAGGTGTAGGTTTAAGGAGGCCCCCTTTGAGATGCGCATCAACGCTCACCTTCAGTGCTCGAGTTTCCCGCCCTGCCTAGCCAAATTTGGTAGGAACCTATTAGTGCAGCCTTTGATACTCGTTCTAAAATAGAACTTACTGCAGTTCTCGACAGGCCAAGGTCCTTCAGAAGGTTGTAGAGAGATTTTGCTGGTATACCTCTCGCTCCTACTTCTACCGCGTATAACTTAACCACATAGCCATTTTTATTTAGTTCATTAGTTAGTTCGTAATTATAGATTATAGTAATTATAGATGGAGAATTGTTTAGTATTCGTTACGTGCATATCATAGTTTTGTTAGCCAGTAACTTGTTTCATAATTGATATTTTCCTGTCGGGCGTTTCGTGGGATCTGCGACGGCTCCCACGCTAATTACCGTCGTCTTTAATACCATTGGCCTTTGCGAACCGACAATATGATCAATGAAATTCATATTCATCAATGAAACTACTATTGTTGTCCGTACAATGAGTAATTTGCTGAGAATCGCTTTTGTATGGAACTATGTCAGTTATGATTTATTAATTTTGTCTTATTTCAGGAGAATGTGAGATCGGAAGTATTGTATTTCGTTATGATTTATAGCTGTCATCTCTCGTTTGTTATCTATATGTGTATAAAGATGGATGGTGATAGGTATATATAATACTAGCTGACCCGTGCAACTTCGTCTGCACCAAATCGGTTATCACTGGTGCCAATTGTATTTTTAAACGCGAAAAATTTTAATATAGGTAACTAAAACCTTATTGCAGCCACACCATCGGTTTCCAATTGTGAATCCAAACTATCAAGGGACTCAATCAAACATATACCCATATGGTATGTGAGAAATCTTTTAAAATAAGCCTACAACCCGTTTGTAGCAACCAACATATATTGGTGGTAATGTGAAAAAAAGGTTTAAAGGTCTATGGACCCCCCAGTTTCTAACGAAGTTCCTTTCCCTTTTTTGTAGACGTTTACTGTACAGTCAGTAGAGTTTACATGATAAAATATCAAGTTGATAGAGTTAAATTGTAA
Source organism: Antheraea yamamai (assembly GCA_036509395.1). Taxonomy (NCBI): domain Eukaryota; kingdom Metazoa; phylum Arthropoda; class Insecta; order Lepidoptera; family Saturniidae; genus Antheraea; species Antheraea yamamai. The sequence continues at coordinate 17,005,009 of AP028428.1, read as the reverse complement.
ATTAAGCGATAAAATGTATTCATAAAATAAAATAATGATAAATGAAACACTGAATAATATCATAACTATTTTCAACTTGTATTAAAACTTTTTCACATTTCATTGTATTGAAGAAAAATATAAATATTAAAAAGATATGACCACGATGTCAAATGTCACTTGCCTGTAACTATTTGTCTAAGAGCTAGCAACGGTTTCGAAAAAGAAAATAAGCCAGTTTTTATATATCTTTATGTTCTTCCGAACAGAGTGCGGGCTACCTGGCTGCCGGTAAACGTTGCGTTTATTAGTGCATATCGCACCTTTACAGGCAAAAATATTGATTTTTATATAATTTTTGAATGTTTTGTTTTTTACTAACTTAGAAACGCTACTAAAACATGAAAATATCATTGCCAGACATTTTTGTTATTAACAATAATGTGCCCGATGCTATTTTTTTTGTAAATAAAATAAAGTATGTCCAAACCATGTTAAGATAGCTGTAATTTTAATATTATTATTATTTAATGAAGGCTTAGTCGCCTTCTCGGCTATATCGCCTAAGTGACATACAACTATATAACAATAAGAATGACAATACACTTAACAATAGCTTATATTAATTTTGTACAATTCTTTAGCATCTTTCGAAGTGGGGTCAGACAATAACAAATTGTACAAATCAGTGTGGAACGAACCAGAAGCATTAAGCCGAGATCTAATATCTTCGTTTCGAACACATTCTGGCAGGATGTGGTGCACATCATCGATGAGCTCACAACTCTGGCAGAGTGGTGATAGTACTTTACGCATCAGGTAGGCGAACTTTTTACATGGGATGTGTTCTGAGCGTAATCTTATTCCTGTGATTGCTTCCCGACGGCAAATCGTACTGTCATCAATCCATGGTGACCTTAAGGAGCGTGGCTGAATCGTTCTGTACCATATTCGTTTTGTTTTAGAACGCTCATCAAAGTATTCCTTCCAATGCGAGTAACAGCTATTTTTAAATACTGCGCAAGTAATTTGGTAAAATATTAATAGGAGCACCTTCGGAGGATCCTCCTCTAGCTAAAAGATCAGCTCTTTCATTCCCAGTTATACCTATATGAGAAAGGATCCATTGTAAAACAATTACTTTGTTATTTGCTTTGAAATCTAGTAATTGCTTCAAAATAGTGTATGTAGGCTATCGGTATTCCCCGAAATGTCGAGGTACATCGCGCTACGTCTTTAAGAACACTTTTTGAATCGGATAAAATAACAATCCTAATGGACTCAGTTGATTGTGCAAATGATAAGGCCTCTGCAATTGCTATTAATTCAGTGTGCATAATTGAAATATTTTCATCAATTTGAAATTTGATAAAAGTTTTGGAATTTGACTCAGAAAATGCGGCTCCTAAATAATTACCAGCTTTAGATCCGTCAGTGTATATTTTAACAAAATTTTGATAATATTTATTTATATATTGAAGACAAATATCTTTTATTTTAACAACATCATATTGACGCTTTGGCTTCCAAATACCATCTACATTTATTTTAATTATATTGTGCAAATTAATGTTATCGACCCAGGTGTGTAAAGTGAACATTTCATGTTTTATACTTGTATGACTTGGAGTATTTTTATATTGAGAAAAAATAGTTGTCTTTTTCTTTTACGCCAATAGAGTGATTGGAAAGAGGTGGACAGTTCTTCTGATACATTAGTTAGTTCGTTCTTTTCGAATGACTTAAATTTAAATAGAATTTTGCCAGCTTAATATTGTCTCCTAAGATGTAACGGACATATGCTTAATTGGCTTTCCATAACATGGATTGGAGTACTTCTAATGAAACCCCCGATAATTCTCATGGCCTGGTTTTGGACTTTTTCAAGTTTATAGAGGTTAACCTGAGCACTACTATCATAAAGAAAGCTGGCATAGTCAATTCGACTGCGTGTAATATTGAAGTATAAACGAACTAAATGTTATGGATGAACACCCCAAATAAAACCAGCTAATGCTTTGAAAACGTTTAGAAACTTTGAGCTAGATACTGCAACTGCATTGATATGTTTACCCCATTTTATGTATGATAAAAATAGTGATAATTGTGGAAGCGCCTGTTATAGACGCATGTATTCAAGATGACGTCAGTCTCAAGTCATATGTCTACGTTTATCGTTGTTTTTCGTTTACGGTGTTTACGGTGAAATCTCAATATCATAATGGTTAATAAAATGAAATATGTTCTTTGCAATGGAAAAAATAAAATGGTTTGAAATGAATTATTTTATTTATAAAGAATTTCATCTGGCACATTATTATCAATAACAAAATTGTCTGGCAGTGATAAATTCGTGTTTTTAATAGCGTTTAAAAGTTACTGAAAAAAAATGTTCCTTAAATTATTTATAATCCAAAATTTTAATCTGTAAAAGTGTGATGCGCATTAAAAAACACAACGTTAACCGGCTACCAGGTATCCTGAATTCTGTTTGGTAGGGCATAATATATCTTCATTTTAAAGAACCAGCTTTTCTAAAATTCTCGTTCTTCCAACATTGCTGGCTCTTGTACTAAGGTGTCGCAAAAAAGTCTAGTTACATTAACTACAATTTTTTGTCTTTCGTTATTCTGGAGAACCCCTTGCGTTTTATGGGACAAAAAGTATCCTAAATGTAACCTTGGAATATTAGTTATTATTATGTCAAGTTTCGTTAAAATCGGTTCAGTAGTTTCAGCGTGATGCGTG
>AP028428.1:16939997-17002259 GCA_036509395.1 Antheraea yamamai | reverse complement strand
CAGTAGTTTCAGCGTGATGCGTGTTCACAGGGACAGAAAGACAGACAGACAGACAGACAGACAGACAGACAAAAATTGTAAAAAGATTATTTTTGGCTTCTATATCGATAACAAAGTCTACCCCGATCAAATTTTTCAAAAAATATTTAATGTACAGATTTGACTTTGCTACAGTTTTATTATAGTATAGATATATATCTGAGATTGATAAACTGCAACACCGTTAGATAAATTACTATGAAAGACTGACACACCTCTTTTTCATGTATAACCTTTTTGTTATTAATTGTAGTAGAACTTGCCATTAGGTAGCGCTACAGTACATCAATTTTAAGTATCATTACATAGTATAAAGTCCCCTACCGCGTCTGTCTGTCTGTTCGCGATAAACTCAAAAACTACCGAACGGATTTACATGCGGTTTTCACCGGTGGATAGATGGATTGATGAGGAACGTTTTAGTATATAATTTGTCAAGGATTTTTTCATAATCAGGGCGGGACAACGTCTGCCGAGCCCGCTAGTTATTTATAAAAATCTCATTACAATTGGTATGCATAGATATTTTAACTCTTAATATAGCTCGTCGTTAGATGGCGTTGTAAGGTACCAATGTCTATACTATTCAACTAATTTCCATGAAAATTTATATGTATCGATAATTGAACACGGAGTATGTTTATACTGTGTCCATTTTGCTATAATTGTACTATTTATTACAATAATTAGTAACGAGTACTGTACGAAGCCGCAGGCTTTAGCTAATCCTAACACATAAATGCGAATATGACTTTGTAAATAATATTTATCCTTGGTATTCAGTTATCCACACTAGTACTTTCATTGCGAATGTAACCCTATATATTTATTCAATATTTTTTCCCGATTAAAACCTTGATCGCAGTGAAATTTAGCATAGAAATACGCTGAGACTTCGAGAAGTACAAATGGTATAGAAAAAGAACACTGAAGCATCAGTTAGTTCCCGAAGGAAGATAATGGGCATAATTACCGCGCCTGCCCACGACGTATTACCGATATCAAACTCCGAAAAGTCAACATTTTTCTATTTTCACACATACGGTGGTTCTACAAGGACATTTCTCAGGTACAGGTTTCCTCACGATGTTGTTCTTCGCCGTCAGACGATATTTCTACCGATTTACTTACTAGTTATTAAATGTTATGTAAGTCATTAAATTATGAATTCCGAAAAATTCATTGATACATGTCAGGTTTCGAAGCTGCGGATATCTAATTGCCATTTCACCGGTCGAACCACTCGGCCACTAGGACTTTAAAATTGACCATAATGTGTGTTTCAGTTCGGGTCATGTGGACATCGGGCCAGAGCCGCGCGGCGTGATGAGGTGTGGCTGTGGCGGACTGGGCTGGCCCTTGCTGGCAACCGTGCTGCTTCTAACATGCGTGGAAGCTTATACCCCAAGTGACCACCATACCACGGGAAGTAAGTACGTTATATAATACAAGGAATTATGGATCTTACATAAGATTTGTTCAAAGATATTGACAAATCCACTGAATGTAGTAACTACGTACGGTAATCAATATTTTTATCTACCAAACTTATAATACTATAGCGATGCACACACGTCTGTTGCTTATGGTAATAAGCACCGATATACCCGTAGATAAAAGTTGAAATAAAAAGCAATTAAAACTGAATTACATACTATTAGCTCCAACTGTTAGTCGTTGACCTCGTTGCTTACGAACCGTCAAGAGTACTGGTCTAGAAAAAAACCATGAATTTATAAATAAACATCTTAATTACCGGTATCATGGTGGTTGCTGACCAAATATAGCACTTAAACACAGAACAGTTAATTTGTTCTCGCAAGACAGCCGTCTGGCGCGGCTGTCAACACTTCATTTGTTTCTGTCACATCCTGCTTCCCTCTAGTAACTTTAGGTCATACGTATTGTATAGAATCTACTAAGACGTAACTGAAGGCGTAAGATTGTAGCGTTATTATGTGAAATTATTACATGAATATTTTCTAATTGCAAACGCCAACGACTTCGTACGCGTTCATCTATACTATATCATAAAGTTGAAACGTCTTTTTGAAAGCGGTATTCTCTGAAACTAATACTTAGATTTGGGAAAATCATTTTACATTTTACAGCCCATGGGCTAGTACATGTACATGTACTGGGGTAAGTTACAGGTTCTAACATTACCTTTAGGAGCGAATCATTTGTAATAGATAGTGTAGATCCGAAAGTACACTAAACTTTACTTAACAAATTTTTGCTAAATAGTAGTATCTAAATGGTATATGAAAATCAGTTTCATTTTTATATTTAGGCAGATGTTTAGCAGATTAAATATTATTTATGTCAATGATTTGTATTATTATATTGATTTGATTGGAACGTAGTATAAGTGATAGCAATCGTACAGAACGAAAATGTCTTATAATCACCATACTTGTAACTTTTTTTTTTTTTTTTTTTTTTCGATCTGACTACGCTATTGACCAAGCAAGGTCTTAACAGCTTCACCGGACTACTAAGGCGAGCGCTTAAGGCACTCAGCCGATTTTATTTTGACAACTAGCTCAAGGACCATACTTGTAACAGCGTAACCGATTACTATGATTAATTAGTATGTATAATAAAAAAGTTTTTTATTGTAAGAAAATATATTTTTAACTGTTGTTGTACATTTCATTGACAAACTAAAAGAAATAATTGTGATGGACTCATCACCATGACAGTCGTTGTAGTCCGGTGAAGCTGTTAACACCTTGCTAGGCCAATGGTGTAGTCAGTTCGAGAAAAAAAAATGAACAGTCGCTGGTCGCATGACGTTAGTCGAGACCCTGTCGAGTAAAAATTCTCACCCCGCTATGTTATTGAATATACACCGGTTGACCCCGGAATGCTACAAGTCTAAGCGTCATTTTGAGGGGTCGTTGTTACACCTGGCACAAGGAGGTCGCGATCCCCAAAAGTTTATTTACCACCTTCATTGAAATAGATCCTTAATGACCGTTATTGAAAAATTAAAACAATACATTATCTTATTATATATATACTTTAATATTGTTACGAAGGATACTGATTATGAAGTAAATGACGAAGAATAACGTTTGAAAACAAAACGTGCACTTTTAACTCATATATGTGTCGTTTAGAATCAGAAGTGGTCAACTCCACTTTGCAATTTTTATGGGTATAACCAATTTTCCATTTCGAGCTTATTGCAGAGACTATGAAACATTTAGGTATCTGTAGAGTTTTAATACAATTAGTATAGAAAGCTAAAAAAATAAAAATGTATGCTATAGTACAATAGTTTAAAGTTATGAGACTTAGAAAATTGCAAAGTGGAGTTGACCACTTCTGATTCTAAACGACACATATGTTTCCATGGAATTATCGAACAGCTTACAAGTTATACACAGCTTTGTTACTCTATTTATGATTCTATAGAACTTAACAGGAAAATGCGATTGGACTATAGTCAACATTACTATCATAAAGGTCGTTATTTCCCCAAAGATTATTCGATTATAACGATGAGTGTGAGTACGATGTTTATCATTCAAAAAACGTTAATATGTATGGGGAACACGTGTGAATATGTAAATACGTCGGATTTGTACCCGTTGATGTGCCGGTTGTTAGTTATGTTTTTATCGACCGTTAATCCGGTCGCAGTTTGTGGGGGGTTATTCTATTTCGCCTTCAATGTATATGTACGTACATTTTTTGCTTATTTGTTGGTACGTGCTATTGAACTGTGTGCGGCGTGCCACAACAGGCACACTATCATGCCGCCCGTTTAATCCGCCAGATAACAAGTCGAGTCGATGTGTTGTTTGTTTGTAATTCTCCGTTCGACGGGCGCGAGCGACGCGCTAGTGAGGCCTCGTTTAGGAGGCGCCTCGCGTTATCTTGTAAAATTCACTCACCCGTGTAATATGCGCGACGTAGTCTCACCCCGAAACTTCGGTTTTCCGCTACTTATATGTACTAAATTATATGCGCAGACGATTGTATTTTGTTAAAGAATTACCCAAGTAATTGCTGCTATAAATAGCAACAATTAATTAACGATAAATTATATCACATCAATATGTTGTATTCAAAATTAATTCGTGCTTTTATTTAAGTCAAAAGTGAATTAATAGCACAACTCTTGACTCCTGTTCTGAGGAGAATAAACAAATAATTAATGCATAAATCTTAAAGGCATAAAGTTATTATGTAATATGTTAAAACTAGAAAGTATTGTTGGTTAATATATAGTTAAACGCGATGTATTAACGTCGTATTGACGTATCGGCTTCATTAAAAACATCTAATACTTACCTACTTACCAAGTTATCGTTATGGCACTTCGTCAGAAATGATTCACGATTTATATATGTTGATATAAAATATTTTGACTGCATCTAGAGTTGTTTGTTCCCTGTGGGATTTCATTATTGTGTTGATAAATATGAAATAATTTTTATTGTTTTTATATTTAAATTAATATTGTTAATTAAGATTATGTCATTATATATTGTTTATACTAAATTCATACAAAGGTTTAACATAAGTATTATTTTGTTTTATGTAACATTATGCAAATATTTTTCGATTTAGTATTACTCATGTTGCACATGTCTCAGTCAAACAAACTGATTAATCGTATAACTTAATAAGGAGCGCAATTTGCGACGGGGTTCTTTAAAAAGCTGAATCCGTATATTATAAAATTTGGGCTTTAATCATTTTCGCAATTAAGGCAGTTTTAATTATTAATAGTTTTAGGTCCCCAATATATAATATATATTATCCTATTTACGATTTATTATTTGTTTCGTTTAGAATGAGTTTTGCTACAATATTTCTTATTTGCAATGAAATTCTTAACTAATTTTATTGGAAAAAGCAACTACAATTATTATAAAGATAAACAAGAAAACTCTCTTCTGTATGTATGTATGTATTCCTAACTAAATATTTTATACTTCATACCACTCATAAAATTTAGATGAATTTAACGACACCTTAAATGTTGAAGTCTGCCATATTGTTTGCAATACAGAGAGCGTCAAAGAAATAAACATACACGTCTAAATATAGAATTACTTTAAGAACTATGTATCCTTTATAATTTTACTGTGTAATAAATAGAACGTAGATACTTTCTAAAACTTACGAAGACATTAAAATCCGTCTATAGAGAAGTTAAGTTAACCCACATGTACTTGTGGTGATATAATTTTCAAGCTTCTTTAATTACCGCACAGCTTTAATATGGTGAGTTTAAATTAAAAATCACTATAAATCATACTAATCACTATAACAAAATGTCGCTAATTGTATTCCGGTGAAGCCGTTAAGACCATGGTAGGTCAAAGCGAAGTCAGTTCCAAAAAAAAAAAAGTGTCGCTAACTGCTATCGCTTTATAAAATAATTTTTGACTTTCGTCCGTTATCATGGAGAACCCCTTGCGTTTTATGGAACGAAAAGTATCCTAGATGTTTACTCTGAAATATTAGTTACCACTTTGTCAAGTTTCATCAACATTGTACAGTACTTTCAGAGTGATACGCGTACACAGGGACAGACAGACAGACAAAAATTGTAATTAAATTTTTGTGGCCTCTATGTCGATATTATAGTCCACCCCGTCTATAATTTTCAAAAAGTATTTAATGTACATATTTGACCTAGTTACAGTTTTATTATATGTATATATTTTTAGATATGTCATTGTGTCATATCTAGACCTTTTTAAATCTTTGAAGTTACATATATACGTGCAGTGATGTACTAAAAAGCTTCTAAAATACATTGTAATTTAAAGTGGAACGTGGGAGCATAAGGTTCAAAGTATCTATCTCTTTTACTTGGTGACATGAAATATTCGTACATAGAAGATGCGTAACGCACTATCTCGACGTTTTTATCTATAAGACAAAGTTCAGTCAGACGTTTATATCTGTGTACGTTGGTATAGAATATTGTAAGCCGAAAATTAGGGAATAACGTTGTTAATTACCCTTATAATGTGTATCAGCCACTTAACAAAATTGTTCCACGAAACCATGATATATAGAAAATAATGTTGGGAATTGGCACTTGCCTAAAGGTTTCTACGTAGAATAAATGGCGCGCAAGTCGTTTCTACCAATAAGTAGGTTTCGGTGTTTGAATGCTGATACACATGTGCCTCAATAATGCCCGTTTTCACCAACGTTCCCTAAATTTAAGGGATACTTAAAACACATTTAAGTGACCACTTAGGGAGATTTCGTTTTCACCAACGTCTAAGTGTCACCTAAGGCCCTAAGGGTTACCTAAATTTTAAGGGACGGAAATTCGATCTCTTAGCGCTAAGTACTGTTTATTATACGAATGTGTCAAATTGAATTTGTAGTTAATTCATTTATATATCGTAGATTGAAAAGATAATGTTAATATATCCAACAATAAACAAATATTATTTTTGTTTTGTAACACAAAGTTGAGGTAAAAAAGACGTGCACATGCTACTCAATTCTTTTTTTAATTATTTTTTTTTTAATTTTATCTTTACTTTCTCTGCTAGTAGAGAATTCCTAGAAAAGTAGGTACTACTACACAATAATTATTTTTTTACTAAACAACTACACAATATGTAATCAAAATAATAAATTTTCACCACATCAACATTCAGTAGGTACATATTTAAAACAGACAATAAAATATATAAAATTAAAAAAAAAAACTAAATGGTGATCCCTGTGCCAACACAATAATTAACAAAGCTTTTTTTTTTAAAAAACGAACAGTATATTGACTGTTTTTTTTAAATAAGCATGTTTTGGTCACTCATTTCATTTTAAAATGGTATTTGTATTGTTTTCATAAAAATTTCTTAAAACTATTCCATTGAAATTGTTGCCAGCCATGTTCCGCCTGCTTCAATACTGGCTTGACGAAAAAACTGACCCTTATCTAAGTGCTTTCTTAGTAAGTGTCCCTTAGCGTGGTGAAAACGAAATAATTTAGGTAGTTGATTTAGGGAACTCTTTAGCTTAAGGATCCCTTAGTTAGGGGTAAGTTAAGGGAGCATTGGTGAAAACGGGCATGACTCATATGTGTATAACTAGTTTAGCTATGCGTAGTTAGATTCAATAGTCGCGATGTTGCAATCAAGACAATAGCTCACGCCAAGGTTAGGTGCCCCTAAGTTAGTTGGCATACGGCTTAGTGTCTTAAGCTCAATAACTGCGGTAAAGCTGGAAAGGCCTGTCAGACCAAAGCGTTAGTACGAAAAAAAAACTGATTGAGTGTAGTTTTCAAGAAAGAACATGTGGAAGTAAGAGTTAAGGCTACATTCCAATTACAGTAGAACTCGATAAGTTAAAATCCAAGGGGAACACAAAATACGTTAATAAAGGTATACGTAAATTAAGTTATAGAATTTTTAACTCATGAAGAGTTTATACTGCGTTCTCACTTTCGCCGCACACTTTCTTGAAGCCCAAAGCATGACGTTTCTCGAAGTTTTCTAATAGGCCATTGCTAGCTTTAAAACTATGGATTTTCAGCGAATTGGCGAACTCTTCAGCATTTTCTTCCACTATGAGTCTGTAACACTGATGTTTTGGTTGGGACACTGTTTGAACCACGTTAATAAACATTGCTCCAAAAAGGAAATTCAGCAATTTTTCATCTTTTACATAAAAGATTTTCTCCAGATTCTCGTTTCTTTAAGAGTTCAGCTTCTTTTTTAATTGTAAGTGATAATTTACTTTCGTGTATTCCAAACTGAGTCGCAACATCTTTCCTTTTTAATCCACTTTTCACCGCTTTTAATTTATCCGTGTATATATCCGTGTAAGGTAACTTTTATCACACACAGTTTCCTGGACAGTGGTCAACAACTAATCATCCAAGTAAGCCGCTGTCCTAACCACCGCAAATACAGCTTCTAGGGATTACAAGGAAACAGTAGGTCATTGTTTGTGTTAACAATTTAACTTGTAAACACATGCACGCAAACCATTTCGAGAAACTTTTTGTTTTGTACATTCATTCGAAATGACTCGTTGGCAGACAGTTTATGTTACAGAGCTCATCGAAACATTTCATTAAGTAACCGGGTACTGAACTTATTAGTTTAAGTAATAGAGGGTGCGTATTTTAAGTAATAGGTTTTAGGTTCTTAGGGGAAGGGAACAGATTATTTTTTGAACTTATAGAGGTTTTTACCTTATCGCGGTTTGACTTATCGAGGTTCTACTGTATTAGAAAAAGGGAATAAAGATCGACCTACTTTTAACATCAATAATAGCTTTCTCAGGCATCAGTTAGAATGTGATAAATAAGGAATGTTTTATAATCACAACTAATGTAGACTAATGCCTTAAATAGTTTCATCTGCATACCTCAGTTTCTAGTTATTAAACAGCGAAATATTTAGTTATTTAATATTTATTTACATCGCTTTGAAAGTAATAACTTTGTTAACTAACAATTCCTTCATTTTGTATAAATGTATAAAGTTATATGTAATTAATAATGTAAGAATCATGCTATATAAAGAAGTGCAGGGAGACAGCGTTGCCAACAAGGAAGTACTTCAGTATCTGTTGACAATGAGTAGTGATAACAATCTCCTATTGTGATTATCAGTAATATATGTATTTGCAAACGCAGTATTTACCTTAGTTTTTTTAATCTTGCGACAAAAAGTGATAAATTTTAGACACTCGATATCAATTAAATATCCGGATAGTTTTCAATTAATACGGTTTCATAGAATAATGTCAATAATAACGAAATAACAAACATTTATTATTTGACACGAAAACCTTGCCGATAACTAGGTCATGTTTTCCTGTAGTGAACAAGGAGTGCGGATGGCACTTGAAAGCATGGCGCCAATGAGAATGCGTCACGTGAATTGAAATACTACGCGTCGTAATTGTATAGTATACCTATAGAGTACAACAAATTGTATGCTCTTGCAATAGTAAACAATAACACGTGACCACCTACATGACTTAACAGAACGTGATAATTACGTCACAAAACTGGCCGGTATTCGAGAATTCAATTCAATTAATATCGAGCTGTAAACATGCCAGTGATTATTAGAAGGTATAATATTTGTAAATATAAACTATAATTGTTTAAGTACATGGTGTATAGTTTTATTCACTTTAATTATGATATAATTATAATATCAAATTAAAGTTTAACAGTATAATTGAGTTAATTAAAAAGTGATAAAATTGCTCTCCTAATAAAATGTAACTGTATATTATAGCTTTAAAGCCCCGTTATACAATTATATGATCAAAGATACTAGTAGTTCTCAATTATTTTTGTATAATTAATAAGTTTAAAAACAATATACAATGCAATTTCATTAATTAATTTATTTTATAATTATCATATATAAATTCAATTACATAATTTTAGTCATATAGAACCACGGTCGCAAATGTTGTATCTTCATATAAGATGTTCTAAAAAATATCCCATTTCCTATTTCGCGGCTTATCGATTTCAATGCCAAAAATGATTAGAATCCGTCTTACCGAACAGATCAAACGAGATTAATACAGAAATATCACAACAAACATACCTTCACATAATTATATAAGATAGTAGTTATTGTAAACATAATTATTTATTAAAAAAAATCTCGCGTATTTCTAGCGATGGCATTGTATATAATGATCGCGGAACAAGGCCACCGCTGTGCGTGCCTCTTCCCTGTTTCCCACACAACTATGTTCTGTTAGTATTTCTATGTTTATACAAATATAAATAATGTTAAATATTATATCGTTTAGTAGTGTGAATCGTAGAATACAATTGCGTCGTATAAAATTATAGGAGGCTATTACACCTCAACTCATTTTAGGCAAAATGAAAAGAATTCTTTTTTTCTAAAGTATAGTAGTGATGATTAATGTATAAACTGTTTTTGAATTTATAGATTAAAATAAATAGAAGATTATAGATCGTTTTTTATTCAAAACTAGCGGGCACGGTGGACGTTGTCCCGCCCTGATTATAAAAAAAATCCTTAACAAATTACATACCAAAACCTTCCTCATGAATCACTTTATCCACTGGTGAAAACCGCATGAAAATCCGTTTAGTAGTTTTTGAGTTTATCGCGAACAGACAGACAGACGGACGCGGTAGGGGACTTTGTTTTATACTATGTAATGATTTGCTGTCTCCCCACATAAAAAAACTTATTTTTGATGATTGATATGATTTTGTACGACTTCATTTTAAATTGTTTAATATAAGTCACTGACACTCAAATGAGATCCCGAAATAGTAAATGCGGAATTTATATTTAAAAGATGTATTTTTTGGCTCATTTAAAGGTTTACACTTCGCAAGACATTTGTTTCTATTATAATGTTAAAGTATTTTAGATTTTTTTTTGTCTGTATTGTTTTGCTAGGCATAAAAATGGTTAATTAATTTTACAGTCTTATAAAGTATTCTAAAATCTAGTAGGCAACGAAATTGAACATAACAAGTAATAAAACTGAATACTAAAAATAGAAAAAACAAATTATCTCACATATATTATGGCTCCAATCTTCCGAATGTACGGAAGAGTGAATATATAGCTACTCATAATATTTATTTCTCTGTAGAGTTTCGTAGTTAATTAAAATCCTTCTTTTTAATTAAAGAGCTAGTTTATTTCTTGTATAAAATAATACACATCAGTTGCAAAAAATGTACCAACGATAAATAAGCAATATGAGTAGAAAATGAAGTGCTTAATACGTATCTTCGCGTGCTTGTGTAGTATTAAATTAAACCGAGTTGTTTACGCGTACTAAGTTGCCACCGAACACCTGGTAGGGTCATTGACCGCGAGGGGGAATGGAACCCTTCAACTATCACTTTTTACCATTAATTAATACAGTTCAACGGCTAGGGACTAAAACTGGTTTAATTATTTGTCGTAAAGTTAAGTTTTTTTTTATATATTTTGGTTTTGTTATTGAGCGAGCTAAAGTTTGCGCTTGTTAACCTTCGTGAGACACGAATTGAGCCTGCCTATTACAGTAGCAGATTATAATTGAGTCGTTACATTTCAAAATGAGATAAATCCAATTTTAATCTATCATATAACATGTTTCATTTTTTTAAGATTTTCTGTTTATATACACCGAGAAGGAAGTTCAAATGTTACCGTTCGTAAGGTATTTAGTTTTTTTTTATAAGCTTAATATTTTACATGTACAAAATGTGTAGTAGATCTTGAAATATAACGTAAAATATTGGGAACGGTTAAAATTGGATTTAGCTTATTTTCAATTTCGATTTTTTTTTCACTCTATTATAAATTTTGCAAATGTAATAAGCGTAATGTAAACATATCTGAACTCAGTTGGCAGAGTTTACTATACTTCTTTAGTCAATATGTCATTGTTTATTTACTTAATGTCGAAATAACATGTTGAATCAACTTTCAATTCGAAGGAATATATTCGTACATAATGAACATTAACATAATGATTACTGATTTACCGATGCCGACAAGGAATTCCTCTCCATTGCAGTTCGTATATGGAATGAGGAAGTTTTAAATCGTGGATATTACTTTTAGTCATTACGAAGTTATTTTTTAAGAAAACTTACATACAGTTTAATTACAGGGTATGTTAAAATCTAATTTGTAACTACAACGTCTGATATTATCTTAAATCGGATTTAACGTATTATAAAAATAATTATCGGTTTAAATATGTAATTACTTAAAAAAAACGTTCTTTGCATCTTTTTTTAATAAAACTCAAATGTTTATTCAAACTTACAATACAATCGTGTTTTATATTTATTTAGTAAGGTAACTCGACGTATTATCGATGTTTTAAAATGATTATTGCACAGTGGCCGTGTGTTCAGGCAATACAATGATGAGCGTGATCTCTTATTGTAAGAGGACATCAATACAATAGCAAGGGTGGTAAAATTTGTTCTAATATTCGCTTGACTAAATACCACCTTCGAATTGAAAATTGTCGCTAATTCCATAAAGGTGCATATAGTTACTATACTTAGATGATTTGATTTGATTAAGTAACTAAATAAAGTGAGTCGCATATAATCAAAAGTAGCTTTCTACACTTCAACTCGGTGGTAGACACCAACTGTTACTAGGTGGTAGAGCCACGCTGAAACTATTATTGGGTTCAGCATGAATGGGTCGGCTCGCCCGGGGTACTACCACACCCTCTCATAGAAAACGGACGTGAAGTAACAGTGCTTGCATTGTTGCGTTTGTGAGAGCGCCGGAGTCCCTCCCTCCCTCCCTCCCTCCCCCCTTTCCCTCAAACACTGGCTGGCAACGCACTTTCGACTCCCCTGGTGTTAATGTGTATTGACGGTGGAGATCACTTAACATCAGGTCACCTACCTGTTCGTTTGTCTGCTATGACAAAAAAAAGACCTAGGGTACTTTTCATACAGAAGATACGTACTGTTTTCCCTAGTAATAGGCCACTTCAACGCGAGTAAAGTTGCGAGCAAACGCTTGTTATGTATACTTATATATTTCTGTACTCTGTGTACGTAAACTGTACATTGTTAGAAGTAAGTTGGCCTTTGTTGAATGAAATGTAACAAAGTTGTTTACATAATACACTAACGCGTATTTGTACGGAGTTTTCCAACTTTATGAGCATGTTGCTACTAAAGTGCGTAGTAAATATTTGTTTAAAAGCTATACGACATCTCTGACTGAGGACTTATATAACACATTCGTTTTGTGATTTAATTTTAAAAGAATGTTTTATATTTATAAATCTCTTAAATTTGTTAAATGATTTACTCAAATGTTTGCTTTTATTCAATTTACATTGGTTTATTCGAGGGTTTTAAACTTTCATTCTGTTGTTATTAGAATATTGTTAACTAACTTAGATCTACCACTGTCACTTGTTCTTTGCTAAAATTATAGTTGGGAACAGTATCTTAATCTATAACTTCTACTATTACATATTCTGATCGAGGTACTTTGCCGAGACAGTATCTGAACAGAAGTTTCATAGGTTTATGCAAGAATTCAGTCCAAAGAAAGAGATATTTTTTTGTTATGTAATTATTTTTTTATCACAATGTTTTAGTACATTTTCCGTTGTACTTACAATGTGACAATCTCCATGACTGTCATGACATCCTTTTACTTTTAAAAGTATACATCGATGTATGTAAAATAAAGATAGCTGTTGTTTATCCATCTAATATACAGTCCTCTTCAAACTTTTTTACCACTCTGAAGGTAGTTGCACAGAACACAAATTTGAGTTTAAATACGTATTATCTTTATATATAAATTTCTTCTGTACGTCTGTATGTCACTGGACTCCTAAACGGCTGGACCGATTTTGATGAAAATTTGTGTGCGTGTTCAAGTGGATCCGAGAATGGTTTAGATTCACAATTGGACCCGGTAGGTGGCGCTACGGTTGAATTTTAGATTTTTTTATTATCAAGGCAGGACAACGTCCGTTGGGACCGCTATTATTATGTATGTAATCAAGATAACTTACGGATAAATAAATTCCAATTTTAGATTCCAATAATAATATGGTAACTTTATCTTATATATAATCTTGGTTATATTACGCTAAGTCCGAACTTACGGCTATATTTAGATCGGCCAAAAAGATTGACAATTATCGTATCGTCTCTATTCAACTTCAAACCGACTTACAGTAGTATTTGAGCTCAGTCGTTGATAAGATAGCCCTGAAAGCTAAATTGGAATTTACATATACTGACAAAAGTAAGTGTGTATTGTTTTAATTAACAATATCGAATAACATAAACGTATTATTTTAATTATAATGACAACCCAGTTTTAACATAACCAAGAACTATGGAGCAATGAGTATTAAATATTTTATCAGCAGTTGATTAAGAAAACAAACTGTTTAAGCAACCATATATACATACATCTTAATATATATATTTCTTGTGTGCGTGTGTATGTGACTGAACTCCTCCTAAAAGAGGACCGATTTTAGAAATTTTTTTTGTTTGGGGGAATGAGAAGGTTTAGATCAAATGGGGGGGGGGGGAAATTTGTTTTTTTTGGGGATAAGTCTGTCGTTGTGCGCGCATTACTCCGAAAACTATTTATATTTTGATCATTTTTTTTTGTTTTAAATCTTAGGTATTAGGCCTTTACCTCAAAAGATTATTACGATAGCTTCATGTTGTATAAAGTTATTAAAGTTCAAAGGAAATTATGATTTTATAGGCCCTACGCGTTCAGTGATGTCTTTTACTGCCGTGGAGAAATGGGGTAAGCGGTGTCGTTATTATGCTTTTATATATCTCTATAAATAAAATATGTTGTTAAGATAATAAACGATTGGTACACATATATATCTCACTAACTTATATACGTATGAATATGTAGCTTACCTTAGGTTAGTTTATTTATTATATTATATTACTTTCATGAACTAGGTAACAGCCCAAGCCGAAGTGTGCCGTGCGACCTTGAGCTAGTCGTCAAAATAAAATCGACTGAGTGCCTTAAGTTCTCGCTTTAGTAGTCCGGTGAAGCAGTTAAGGCCTTGCTAGGCAAATAGCGTAGTCAGTTCGAAAAAAAATGTAATAAACGATGTAGATAAATTCGCTGATATCAGTTATGGTGAATAAAATATTGAAACTATTGTAGTTCTTACTCCAATGAATTAGTTACCGACCGAGGAGCTATTTCATATACATTGAACAACCATATTGATCACGTAATGTTTGTCGTGACCATTGAAGGCAGACACTTTCCCTGACAATTTCCTAGAATATTTTCGAAAAGCGGAACAAACGTGACGGCGCTGTTTGTATAACAAAGAGTGATGTGCCGCTTAATTTCGACAACATTATTTAAAACAGTCTTGTATTTTTCAAAAGTATATTACAATACAGTGAAAACTGAACGTTAGAAAAGTAAAGTATTAGGTAATATTTTAGTAAATTATCAAACTTTTGTATTTAAAACACACATTCTGTAGGTGGTAGAGCCACGCTGAAACTATTACTGGTTTCAGCATAAATGGGTCGGCTCGCCCGGGGTAGTATCACCCTCTCACAGAAAACCGACGTGAAGTAACAGTGCTTGCATTGTTGCGTTTCGTTCGGTCAGTGAGACCGCCGGACACCCACCTCCCCTCCCCTTCCACTTTCCACTTCCCTTCCTCCCCCCTCCCTACACAGGCTGGCAACGCACTTGCGACTCCCCTGGTGTTGCAAGTGTCTATGGACGGTGGTGATCACTTACATCAGGTGACCCACCTGTTCGTTTGCCTCCTATGATATAAAAAAAAAATATATATATATTACTACAATTATATATATATATATATATATATATATATATATATATATATATATAATTATGAACTGATAGTAATTTTCTGTTGACAATAAGAACAAATTCTTAGCAAAATATTTGTAGTAAGTTAGCTGTCTATAGTATAATGTATTGAAAATATATATACACGGAAAGAAAACATTGTTGAGAATTATGTCTGTAAAAGAATTAAACTCTGTACAGTCTTCAGCGCTTTCGTTTCAATATCAGCATTTTCATTTACAATCCTCGTCAATCTATGTATATTCTAGGTAGGAAGTATATTCTTTCCTTATTGGATTGTTTTTTTTTCCATAAATTTGACTTAAAATAACAGTAATAGAATGACCGAATCGTTGATAATTTATGTCTATCGGAATATTTGCAAGGGTTATATATTTTTTTGGTCTCTTTTGACTGGATTAATAGGGTTTGTAGTCATTAATATTCTATCAGGTACCGACCGTGCTATTGGTAACGAATAAGTTACTTCTTTTTCCTTCATTTTTGAAGGATTTTATTTGCCATCATTAATATCGCCGCGGTAATCGAGACAGTAGTAACCTAGATAAGATGGTTTCGATAAAAGACGCTAAAGGTTTAATTGTGAAAAAATTATACATTACATTGTGACGTTGTACGTATTAATGGAAAGAATATGTTTGTGAAATCGAAGTGTGGCGGAGGTAATTTCACGAAGAAAATCGAGTTTATAACATACGTTAAATTAAATCAACATTAACGCGAGCAACGCCGTAAGCAAAAGCTAGTGCATAGTAATAAAAATATATTTATAAAACACTTCTACCTTGTTTATATTAAAAAAAACCTCATTATACATATTCTGTGAATTCTACGGAAACAGTTGAAATAAAAGGTTTCAATGAATCCAGTTTTCATAGAACTAAGAATGAGTTAAAAGTCTACATATATTTGAACCATCCTTTACCTATGATTGTAAAGTTATGATATTTTGTTATTAATGATAAAATACAATGAATGATTACGTGGGTTGCCCAATTCTGAAAAATCGATAAAGACTGATATTGTACAAACAAATATGTCTTTGATAAAATAATCGATGACGACGGCGCCGCGATACTTTATCGTGTTTATTTATGTAACTTTATTTATTAATGTTGCTCTTTGTTAGCAAAACATTATGCAAACAGGTATTTATGAATTTTAACACCTTCTTTGATGCACATTTTTTAATATTTTAATATTGAAATACTGTGAGAAAAATTGTATAGTGCCTATTTTAACAATAAAAAAAGTTGAGGCAAAACTCAAAACGCTGGGATAACTGTTCTCTTATGAATTTTTAAATTAGTTATAGTGGGAATTATTTTTTCATAATTTATATATTGAAATTATTAATAGACGCGTTTTACCTGAAATAAAACGCATATTAAAATACTTACCTTATTAGAAGCTTTATATTGAGACAGCGTATCTGTTTCCGTTCACTTCTCTTTCTACCTTATATAGCTATCCCTTTCGCACCTCCCTACTGTTCACTAGGGGGCGGGGCCTAAGTCGTGTTATATAATTAACATTAATAACATATTAACATATTAAAAATTATTAACAGTGGTTTGGTTTTCACAATTATCGGCACAAAGAGAAATAATTATATACACTCTTATAAATTTTATTAATCAATCAAAGCAATGATGAGCTGCAAAATATCAATATTATATTACACAGGCCTCTATACTACGCGTTGCTAGTCTAATGCAAGCTGCATAAACGCAATACGGCCGGTCACACTTAATAGCATGTCATCATGCGAAGTTTATCTCTTGCCAAGAAATACCCATCAATGCGCCCAAAGAAGTTTTCACTTCAAAAAATACATAGTTTATTTCATTATTATTATCCCGTATAATTGAAACAATTCATTTTAAATTTGCCTTTCGACATTACGCGTTTTCTAATATTTGTATACGACCTATTCTGATTGATTCGTTCACAAACGATTTCATTTCCCGAAGTTCTTAATTTCTTCAGTTTTGAAATCACCTCTTAGTAAAGTAGTGCCTAACTTACTAAAACTTTGCAATAAGGATATATTTTTAATTAATCTGAAATAAACATTCCGTACTGGTTATTTCGAATTCAATACACTGTATCCATACAATATCATGTAAAACGGTATACCAGTTATAGAATGTTGTGTAATAAAATAAAGCAAATCTTATTGAGGTTTTAAAATTACTGAAATAGTAATCAAATTCCCACCAAAAACTGCTAATTTCAAATATTATCAATCATTACATAGTATAAAACAAAGTCCCCTACCGCGTCTGTCTGTCTGTCTGTTCGCGATAAACTCAAAAACTACAGAACGGATTTTCATGCGGTTTTCACCAGTGGATAGAGTGATTGATGAGGAACGTTTTATTATATAATTTGTCAAGGATTTTTTCATAATCAGGGCGGGATAACGTCTGCCGGGCCCGCTAGTTAATCATAATTGTGATTTACAGTTAAGAAGTTTTTTTTATACTTTATAGGTTCTTTTAGCATTTGACCACAATCTCATATGCTGTTAAATGACGACGTGGTTCAAAATAATAAACACGCCAAATCTAGAGAGGTATTGGCTGTCAAGTGCAGCTACCGGAACACATCGGAACACCTCTGCTTGGCGACAGATTTTCAACTCGTGGGTGCTAGCTAGCCATGCGGACTTAGAAAAAACCCTACCATGGTTTCATCACAATGTTATCCCTGAGCGGAAGCTTCAACTCAGTTGCAAGAATTCGAACCTACGTCCATTGACTTTTTTTTCTCGTATTGATTACGCTATTCACCTAGCAAGGTCTTAACAGCTTCACCGGACTACTAAGGCGAGCGCTCAAGGCACTCAGCCGATTTTATTTGACAACTAGCTTAAGGGTGCATGGCACACCTCGGCTTGAGCTGTTGCCTGACTCATGCAATTCGCGACCCGCTGCCTAGGAGGAGGGGGGCCTAGTCTGGTGTACGGGAGCGAAATTTACCCCCAGACCAGGGCGGCGTGATCTGTGGTTACGCGGGCAAACGTCCATTGACGCTGTGTCCGAACGTGCTATCATCTAAGCTATTATCGCTTCGAAATTTCTTATTTTATGATTTTTTTAACTTATTTTTTTAGTTATATACTAATAGATCGATTAGATACGCTGTATGTAATGTATAGTAATGTTTCTTCGCAACCGGTACTAGAGTAACAATACCGGCTACATGCTTTGTGGTCCGTGGACAATGTTTATTATTGCATGTGTATTACATTACTCGACCACATCCGCATTGCATGAAGCAATCTACATTAATCACAGTCACAACTACTATTATACGAGGTATTTAACTACTGTCTGCAGACTACAGCATCCGTAAAATAACTCGATCGATCACGCGGAGTTATTTTGTATTTAACTTACTCTCTGTAATTGTTTTTTTTTTTCATGCATAATTATATTACGAATATGTACGCAGAGTGAATACGGATTAAATAAGTCACGTGAAGTTTTTTGAACAGTAAAAAATAATGAGACATAAAATGGCGATTTTTATCTTGCAAAAAATTATATAAATTAGCTGGTTAAATATTACAGCAATTTTCGCATATACACGTTTTTTCGCCCATAACTAATCAATGTTATTGCTATTGTTATATGAAATTATTTACAATATAGTATTTACTAGAGTAAAACTTTGATTTAATTTCGGCAAAATAGAAGGTTGTCAGAGCTCCTTAACGTTAAGAGTCACGCTAGCGATAACACGTTCAGTGGAATAGTTTCATAAAAACCTCACGTTGCTAACACATCTATTGTCGATACCAGATCTAGGGTACACACTAGGAAGTTAACCTATTTAGTTGCGTGTTGCCTTTTCGGCGGGTTTGCTCTCGCCGCCTGCGCATTTTATGTCAAAATTGCTACCCACGCTAAACAATAAATACATTATCTGTAACTTATCTGTTTTTACTGAGATAACAAAAGCATTATATACATAAAACTGATCCCATCCTATATTCTAATTTTTCTCAATGCAATTCTATGTTAAAGGTCTAATTCTACATCATACTTTTTAATAAAAATATAATTATTACAAATTTGCAAGCTCGAGTGCAAATAATTTAAAATCTTAACTTAAGTACTTCAAATGAGTACTATTCGTCTATTCGACAGTGGGAATGTGCTTAAAATACACACAATCACAAGCCAAAATAGTGATGACGTAAAACTTCGTGGTATAATATATCAGCGTAGGTGTCGAACAAAACAAATTAATCGAAGATAAACTGAAAAAATATTAACCATGAAATAGTTGACTTACATAACCTAGGCTACTGTTTTTCATATTGTAAGGTTGTTATGTATAGTTAGTTGCACCTTTATCCTTTATCTACTCGACATAGAATGCAGCGATAAGTGTAGCCAGGCCGTACTGGCGTCGCCTAGGCAGATCGTCGAACGCAATCAACGAGCCATCTGATAGAGCGTGACCTACCGCATTCACTCTCCGCGTACGTCACACAATACCTACCACGTGTTTTGTTGAGAGCGAACATATGGGAGAACTGACGTTCGGATGTTGGAGTCGCGGTACAGCCGTTACCGTTTTATTTGTTTGTTAACTAATGTATTATAAATTAGCTTATTTACGAATCGACTAAGTTTTAAAAGGAATACAAGAATTATCAAGGTCGACCGCTATTCTGTGAAAGTAAGGACATTAGTAAATTGTTTAGCAATATCTTACGTTCTGATATATACAGAAAGGTGGGGATGGTATTCATTAATTATACGTTTCGTCTATTTACAAGTATGTTTTTTATGTAGATATATAGTATTATTAAAATACTGAAGTAAAACTTCTTTAGACGCGACTAGGAGGTCACTGGACGACAATGTAACGGAAGTCCATTACGGCAATATGGCGTCACGTTTCTGTACCATCGGGTTAGATATAATTAAACTAAATTAAATAATAAAAATCATCCAATATAATTAATTATGTATATATGGGCGCGAGATCGTGCTGCCATCTGGTTTCAATGTAAGTAAGCAAAAAAATAAATCAAAGCTTCATTATTTATAGTGCCATCTATCAGCTAATTCGGAACTTACATAACACAGGAAATATTATTAGCAACTCTTTGTTATAAAGTGAATAACATATAGAAAAGTACGAACATATTAACTATGATAAGTAACGAATTAAATTAAAATGAAAGTTTTGGTTATGTTTACGCCAAAGAAGTTTTACTTCAATCGCGTGTGACGGTTACACGTACTCATTCTTATAGATAGGTTTGAATCCATTCGAATAAGCTTGAGCTTTCGGTGAAGGGAAATATCGTGATTAAACCATGGTATTGTGGTAGGGTTTTATCTAAGCCCGCTAGACTAACTACCACCCTCGTGTTGAAAATCTGTCACCAAGTTTTTATAGTTGTGTTCCGGCAGCTGCACTTGAGAGCTAGTACCTCTCTAAGTTTAGCGTGTTTTCCATCTTAGACCACACTTAACATCAGGTGAGAGTGTGATCAAACCCTAAAATAAAGTACAAACAAATCAAACCCAAAAGCTTTTTAAAAACAAGATGTAGACACATTATTGACCTTTCCTTTTGACGTGTTATGCATAAAAATCGATCTATAATTTTATTCATTGCTCTTTGAATTGTCATAAAAACAAAAAGCAATAAATAAAGGAAAAAAATATCTATTTCTGTGAAATAATATTGCATGATATTATATTTTATAGTGTAAAGGTGGGATAAACTTAAGTTTGTCTCGGATGTGAGGGTTACCACGCTTTACGGCCATCTGGGTAGCTTCTTCATATTGCAAACGTGCAGATTTTTTTATTAAACAACTTTTTACATTTCCTTCAAAGGAACTACTTCATTAACGATGACAACGTAATAAACATTTCATTAATCTTCTTGCACTCTTTGAAAGGGCACTAGTTAATTAGAGATCGGGATAGTAATAAACTAATGATCTCAAAACTGATCGCAACTACATCGAACGCTAATCGGACTATGTTAATTATTTAACTTATATCTACGTATATCTATGCTATACTTGGTATTACCAAGTAATAGTAATTAAAACTATTGATGTTTTGACAATAGGCTAATAGCGATTGTTGATGTTTCAATTAGATGTAACATTTCAAAACTTTCATCTCCTCTTAGAACTAATCAGTTAATAAATAGTATATATACCAAATGGTATTATAATTTTCTCTGTTTCCCTATGGATAATATTGTACATATTGCTAAAAGTATATAACATTGTATACATTTGGCATTCATATATGTATATACAAAATGCTAGCCTGATTAGGAATTATCTAAATTATCATGCGACCATCGACTGAACACATTTTAACACGTGGCTAGAGTGGGATTTCGAATGAAAATACATATTTATAAAATTACAGTAAACTTAGCAAAATCGTAACAAGACTAAAGTTCTCTAGAAACTTCCTTTTGCGTACTTCGCACGGTTTCCCCCAGGGCTATGTCACGAGACTCTTCAAAAAGGAATTGAAATACGACCTTCAAGACCGGCAGCATAACAATGCTCTGATGTTGCAATTGTTCGTAGGTGATGGTAATCATCTATCATCAGAAAGCCAGTCTGCCTATCGCTGCTACCCTTTGAAAAAAAAAGGCTTGAAACACCATTAAACGCAATCAATGTCTCATCATTGGCAATTTATTCGTTTCTTTCTATCGCATAAACGTAAACATTCGATACTTTTAATCAAAACCAATCGGTGATAAATAAGGGAGTGTCAATTTAGTGCCAGCTGGCAGCCCTGTGAGAGGATTATATTATAGTGAGGCGCCACAGTGACGCGGCGAGCGCGGGCGGCGGCGCAGTCACTAGCGCGTAAATAGCCACGATCCACAACCAGGTGCACTCACTTTCCAACACGTACTTACTATGTGTTGCAGTTTTCCTGCAATTTCCGTCAATATACTAAGTTTCCACATACCATTTATACAGCATACCAGATTACTGGAAACATATGTTCACTTCTTTGCATTGTTACTATATTTTATTAGTAGCAGTGCCCGCGACTCCGTCTGCGTGGAACCTAATGTAAAAAAAAACAGTAATTAATAAAATCATCTGCATGTATTAAGTCCATTTACTTATCCACTTTTCTCTCGTACTTAAGTCGCGTCGTCATTAAAATTACAATAACTTTTGATAGAGTAAAACGATTTTAAAGAAACCAATACTAAATGTTACTCAAGGATATGCTTTATGCTTTTCTTGGTGAGGTTTTATCATGAATGCAGTACTTTCGCAGTGATGCGTGTTCAAACAAACAAACAGACATACAGACATTTCTAAAAATTATTGAAATGCATTTGATTGCTTCTTCGGAGACACCTGCAACAATTTTTTTCACAAAAATGTAGAAAGTACAGACACGTTAGATTTACATTCTTATTATATGTATAGATAACAACGTATTTTATGACTAGCCGACCCGTGCCCACTTCGTTGGGCGGTAATAGGCATTATCAATCTACAACATGTCTCTAGAACTCAATCATATATATCTCATAATTAAGGCAGCGTTCGTAAGAAACGTTTTCGTTCGACTATTTTTCTCAGACTCCCCAGATATTACCCCCTACAACCTCACAAACTTTACCTCTTTATAATATTAGTATAGATTATAGATAATATAATTAGTTAATAGCTTCTGCCCGCGACTTTGCACGCGTGGAATAGTTATTTTGGGCTAAGACGCAACGGAAACTCTCAAAAGGAAAAAATACCCCGATTTTAAAACATTTTTAATTGTTGCTCCGCTCCTATTGGTCTTAGCGTGATGATATATAGCTTATGACACTCACAAATAACGTGGCTTTCTATTGATAAAAGAATTTTCAAAATCGGTTTAGTAGTTCCTGAGATTACCCCCTACAATGTCACAAACTCACAAACTTTACTTCTTTATAATATTAGTATATAGATTATAGCCCCTGCCCGCGACTTCGTCCGCGTAGTAATAGTTACTACTCTGGGCTAACGCTGACACACAGCAGAAGCTCTCAAAAAGAAAAAAACATCTCGATTTTGAATCATTTTTCATCTGTGCTCCGCTCCTATTGGTCTTAGCGTGATGATATATAGCCTATAACCATTCTCGATGAATGAGCTATATAACACTGAAAGAATTATTCAAATCGGACCAGTAGTTCTTGAGATTACCCCTTACAACGCCACAACGTCACAAACTCACAAACTTTACCTCTTTATAATATTAGTATAGATATAAATGCCTATGTCAACGAAGTACTTTGAGACCATTTTAGCAGCTTACAGGCTTTTCGCAATTTATTTAACTCAACATTAATCTATAGATAAATTATTGATTCTGTTTTAAGCCTATGCTTGAGATACGATGGCATGTTTACAAGTATGAAGTTATTTATTTATGATTTCATCTAGTGTTTCTTTTTTATCATGTTGAGAATAAATTGATACTCATATATATTAGGTCTTTACCTATGAAATTGCCGTTTTGTATGAAAAAAATTAAACGAATTTTTTTCATGCATTTTTTATTTGTATTAATCGAAGTAATCACCCATGTAATCAATGCATCTTTGCCAACGCAGTGGCAGTTTATTGATGCCCTTCTTAAAGAAATCAGCTGGACGGGAGTCAACAAATTCTTCAAAGGCATTTTGTACTGCCTTTCGGGTATTGAATTTTGTTCTCGCTAAGGAGTTATCCAAATTCTGGAAAAAGTAGTAGTCTGTAGGCGCAAGGTCTGGTGAGTAGGGTGGATGACGGATAACTTCCAACCCCAGTTCTTGCAACTTGGAGACCGTCTGCTGTGCAGTATGAGCTCGCGCGTTGTCATGCAGGAGCAGCGGAGACGAGCGATTGACCAATGCTGGTTGGAGATGTGCCAGCTTCTCCATCATTGTGTTCAGTTCTTCACAGTACACATCTGCAGTAATGCTCATCCCGTTTGGTAAGAAGCTGTGATGAATCACACCGGCGCTAGACTACCAAACAGTGACCATCACTTTTCTAGGGGTAAGTTTTCGTTTAGGGCATTGTTTAGGTGCTGAACCAGGATCCAACCAACTTCCTGAGCGCTTGCGGTTATCAAACAGAATCCATTTTTCATCGCAGGTAACAATGCGGTTCAAAATTCCTTCATTTGTGTGTCTGTTGAGCAGTGCAAGGCACGTCTCGACGCGTACTTCGCGCTGGCGATTATTGAGTTCGTGGGGTACTCATTTGTCAAGCTTTTTTACCTTGCCAATTTGACGCAAATGGACCAATATTGTTTTGACGCTAACGTCGAAAGCTGCTGTTAATTCAGCCGTAGATGGTGTATCATCAGCTTCCACAATCGCCTTTAATTCGTCATTGTCGACCAAAGTCTTCGGACGACCGCGTGGTTCATTTTTCAGATCGAAATTCCCAGATCGGAAGCGAGCAAACCAATAACAGGTGGTGCTTTGGTTTGTAGTGTTAGCTCCGTAAACTTCGTTGATGTTGCGTGCCGCTTGTGCCGCGTTGCTGCCACGACAGTACTCATATTCCATAATTACTCGAATTTTTAACGTATCCATGATGACAAAAAAGATTGAAATGCGATGAAAATATAACACTAATCAATAAACAAATGACTACTTTTGGAAAAAGAATTCCATGTTTTTAAAATAAAATTAATTTGAAATTAGAAATCTTAGCCAAACAAAAATTATTTTGATTTGAAATGGCCAGTACTGCAGAACGGCAATTTCATAGGTAAAGACCTATTATATATACATCAATATCATTGGTCTGCAACAAAATCCTCCTTTAAAAAATTATGTCATAAATATGAAGATTTTGATGCTCTGAATCTGTTCCCGATAGCCAATTTTTTCTATCACGTCTAGATTTTTGGTGGTTATACACGATATGGTTTTTTTTTTTTCAAAATATCATAAATCGAGTTTTCTCTTATTCGTTTTATGCATTCACATCGCATATATACATACGAAATAGGTTTTTGTCATAAGAGAAAGCAGGAAAGTGATTTCTATGGAAGTACATAATATGAGCCTGCACAGTATTTACTGTGACTTTACAACAGTTAGTTGAAAACTTGTCTTTTAATTGTTTACGTTCTATATAAAATGCTTTAGTGAGTTTTGCACAAAATTCATACTATATGTATATATTTTTAAAGTAGTTTATGTGTACGTTATCCATTTTTCTATGAACAGACATAATAAATATAAAATAGATTTTTTAATTGAAATCCATTCATTTTTAGGTTATGAAATGCCGCGCACTTGTAAGAATTCTACAGACTGTTCTTAGAGAGCTATGACAGATAACGTTTTCAATTCAAAGTTGAACAAAGCTGAAAAATGCTTGGGTGGCTTTTGTAACAGTGTGTAATAATTCTCTTGGTACCTAATACAAAAGCTTCCAACTACCGACAAAACATTCGAGAGCTTTTTTCTGCTGATAAAGCTTTAGGATGCAATATTTCACTCATAAGTATTTCTTTGGACTCGCATGTAGATTTTTCGGAAAATGTCTTTGTCGTATCAGATGAGCATGGTGAAAGGCTTCCTACGGATATTACGCATATTTAAAGACGCTAAATTGGAAAATAGTCAGCAGTAACGCCTGCCGACTTTTGATGGTCTATTCGCCGAGAAACTTCCATGGAAACTATGAAAAGAAAAAAACTACAAAATTACTTGAATTATATTACCCTAATGAGATAAATATACTGGTATTTCTATAACTTGTGACTGTAAAATTAGCATTTTTCGCTGTAGAACTTAGACCGTAGTCTTTCTTCACTTTCTTGTAATTGTTGCTACTTTGATAATACGTTTTTTAATGAAATGGACATTGTACTTAAAATCTATGTGCTGTATTTATATGCATGTTAAATTCCGTGTTTAGAGCACCAACTATAACGTTATCATGCATGAAAACAATAAGGAGGTAAAAAAATTTTTTTTTGCAGACCAGTGTATTCGCTCTCGTATTAAACGTTTTTGTTTTATATAAGTCATCAAAATTAGAAATCATAAATTAATCTCATCATTTTTTAAGGAATATGCACATTTTATAAATAAGTAATCATTTGAGAAATTCAATAACTTTGAATTGAGGAAGAGATACGTTTTTTGTAAATTTGTTTATTATACGCCTCTTACAGGTTAACTCTAGTGTAACTAGTGTGTTTAAAAACTCTTTATTTTTTTAATAATCTATCTATACTAATATTATAAAGAGGTACAGATGAGACGTTGTAGGGGGTAATATCAGGAACTACTAATCCGATTTGAAAAAATCTTTATAAATTGCTCATTTATCGAGGAAAGTTATAGGCTATATATCATCACGCTAAGACCAATAGGAGCGGAGCACTAATGAAAAATGTTTCAAAATCGGGGTTTTTTTCCCTCTTTTGAGCTTTGGCTGCGTTGCTAGCATTAGTCCAAAGTAACAATTCCACGCAAAGGAACTCGCGGGCTGAGGTTAGCATTATATAAAGCAATGTTGTAACTGATTCGTCATCGTCCTGCCTAAAATACTGAAAATATAATTTTCAATTTCGGAGAGATTATTGGTATTGGAGCCATTGTTGAAGAAAGGTTTCTTGGAATTTAACTTGTGAGAGGTAAATGGAATCGTTCGTGGAAGGTTCATTTGTAGTATAATAGGTTTTCAAATAAGATTTTGAATTATTGAAGATTTGTACAACTTCTCTTCGACATAATTAATCAGCAAATTTCGACGTTTCATATTTAGTTGGTGTTCTCCCCAGAAAGGGAATAACAGCATTTGGTATACGAATTAATATGCTTCTAGTTCAGATTTATTCTGTGCGAAAAACGGTTCAAACAGATTCCTTTTCTAGGTTTAGCGTGTCACCATCTTGCGTCACATCGTTATTTAATATCAGGCTAGGTTGTGGTTAAACACTAGAACCATAAAGTATAACCACAAATAAAAAAAAAACTATATATATAAATAAGATCCTTTTTGAGGTCATTCGTGTAGTTACCATTAATAATAACATTGACTTAAATAAGATAAGAGCTACATAAAGTAGCAGTAAATGGTTTTACAGTTTGTCATATGTCACGTGTTTTAAAATTGAATAACAACAATAAAGTTTGTTAGTCTTTCTTATCAAGAAACATTCTTTGTATTCGTTTTAATCATTTGCCTTGTTGAAAAACGAATGGTGGATCACGAATCCCTATCTGCTTTCTATATACATTATTTTTGACAACGAATATAAATGAAAAAGATCTGTAAAGATCTATACACATAATAAGAATGTAAAGATAAACGTGTCTGTAGTTTTTAGATTTTTGTGAAAAAAATTGTTGCAGGTGGTATCGTGCAGTGTGGAATAAGTAATAAAATACATTTCTATCATTCTTATAAATAAAATTCTCCTTAAACCTACACCTGGGTCGCAAGTCCTGGGAACTGCTCTGAGTTTCTCCCTCTGCCACACGATGGACCCGGCACCCGCACGGTGAATCCATGGAAGGCTAAGAAGTTCGTCTCTCTCTTTGTCTGTCTGTATCTGCATGTCTCTCAAGAACATCATAAAGCATATCCTCGAGTAACCTTAAGTTTTGGTTTCATCAAAATCGGTTCACTCTATCAAAACTTATTGTAATTTTAATGACGACGCGACTTAAGTACGAGAGAAAAGTAGATAAGTAAATGGACTTAATACATCCCGATGATTTTATTATTCACTGTTTTTTTACATTAGGTTCCACGCGGACTTAGTTCGGGGGTACAGCTAATATACACTAAAGTCCGTTAATTGATATTACGCAAACTTATTATTTATTATTCCCCGCTTAAATCTACATAGTTATTGTTCAAATGCTGCCTCAAATGCAATTTCAAGGTTCCGCCCGCCCGACTAAATCGTGCGTACGAGTAATATTATTAAATATCATTGTTTGTATAAAATGTCATTGTTTGTGCTCTGATAACTGATAGCACCGGCTCAGCAGTACGTGAGCGTCAGCGCGATTAAATTTTTGTTTATAAGAACATAATTTTGACATATTTCTATTGTGACATTATTTTAGTGCGCAAATAAATTTTATAATCTTATTTGTATATAGATTTTACAAGGGATAATAGTGATAACATTCATAGCGTTCGTTTTTACAACAAAAAAAAAATGATTTTATGTGTACTAAAATCAGTTAAAAACAAATTTCCACAAAACAGTTCGGAGTAAACATAATACTGTTGATTTACGGAGTTCAGATAAAAAAATGTCGAGGAATCGACTGATGCGTCGACGACGGAAATAACAACCGATGCTAATCGTTAAAACTGTGATGCAAATACATTGATTTCAATTGAATAACGGTAATTTTAGTAACAATCGTGTTTACGGTATTCATTATTTATATTTTTGTACAATTCATATTGTTTTTTATAATTTTATCAAGGAATAATAGAATTAAAGATATTTTCGTTTGTACGAATATTTGTTGTTAACAAATATATTAGTTTACCATTCAAAATAATATCATATTTAGGCAATGAAAAATTGGATATGTCCTCTGTCTCGATTCAAAAGTCGCAGTACGTGTTGATACAACACACTGATATTTTACTCGTACGTGGGTAGGTATACATATTTCCCGCTGTTATATTTATGCACTGTGCGGCATGCGTGTGCGTTCTATTTTCGTCTGTGGGTACTGTTTACTTTTCTAATTACAAGCGAGAAGATAGACCCGAGTGGCTCCCGGTTAAATATATCTTGCCCTATTTTCTAAATTTTTGGTAACTGGGTCACGGGGTTGTTCATTGCACATAGCCCTGTTTTTGAGTTGCATCACACGACACAGTTCGCTGTAAGGGACTGTGACGTGATATATCGATGGTTCTCATATTTGTAATAACTTACTAACGTTTTTTTATCTCGGATCCTCGAACAAACAATCTCATATAATTAATATATGTTATGTTTAAAATCCCTTTTGACTACTGCCTCCTAAAATAGTCATCTTATTAAACAAAGTTATTTTCTACATGATCTAGTATTTGATGTGACACCGAGCGACGAATAATATAGCTCTGACTTTATTATGTTTGTCACCAAATCGATTTGAGTGAGTGAGATGCACTATCACGAGCCCATGATGATCTACTCGATGATGACGACACACGCATAATGCACTTTATTTCGAATCTTATAATTTAATGCATACATATGTAAATTGTACTTAAAGATTTTAAAATATAAATTTGATATCCCAAAAAAAGTTTAACTTGAAAGCAATAAAATAATGATTATACACTGGGTGATTTATATAGCGCAAGTAGATCTTTGCCCTTGAACTAAAAATATAAGTGTTAAAAGTTGCATGTCAACAGTTGAAAAAAACGTCGATTTGTTGTATTTTGAAAGTATGGAAGGTACACCCTGTAAATAACTATTTATTAAAAATTCGCGCATTATATAAAGTAACCAGTGTATGACACACACAAATGTAAATATTACGGTGCAGTAGAAAAGTTATCAGATGTCGATATTGTGCTCTAATTATGACTTATAAGATTGAAAATAGTTACATGATAACAAAGACATAAAACGTACGTAACTGCTATGTCATATAGTATCACTTCCAATATCGACACTCAATAAAACCGATGAGCATCGGTCCATATATAGTTTTGCAAAATACATAGTTTCAAAACCCTTTGTCCAATATCAATCAGTATATCGATTCGGTTTGACGCGCCGCATTACCTACCTATTGATCAACAATCATTTAAGTCGGCCTTAACAGACTCCAAAAAAGAGGAGGTTCTCATTTCAGTTGTTTTTTTATATTTGTTACCTTAGAACTTCTAAATCGATTTGGAAAATTCCCTTTTTAGTCGAAATTTCAAATTCAAGAGGGTCCCGTTTTAATTTAATTAGCATTGGGATTTGAATTACGAATATGCACCAGGGAACTCCCCAAAACCGAATAGGAAATGTATCGAGACTGAGATATTAATAGGTTTATGACAATCCAAGACTAGATCTAATGATATCTATGGTCACGGAAGTTTTGGACTGAGTTGGACTGTGAAGACACAATGGTAGTCCTTAACGACAAACAGCACAATTTTTGTATTTCTTAATACACATTTTTAGTCAGTTGTTTTTTTTTAATTTTATTTCATAGTTACTTTATTTATTAACTTCTCACGCACACTGATATAATTTATTTATGCACGTAGTTGTTCGTTTGTTTATTATCGACATGTAATACTCCTGCCAAATGAGCTTACGCATCGGACTTGCCTACGTTGTTTGTTTATGAGGCCAGTTAAATTTAAATGCTTAACCTATGAATAACACGTGTTAGGTATGTCACTGTTATAACCCACGTGATGATGCCGCAATGTTTTATAGAGTTCATCAGTGATGAGATTGAATATATTTGCGGAAAAGATGTCGGTTCGTTAGATATAAGTGATCATCGACGCGAGACAATATGGCGACCGCCAGTGAGGTGAGGCGCGGCGATGAGAGTAGCATCGCGGCGCGTGTCTTCCACCGTCATAACCGCGGGCTAACAACCTTTACTGACGTACCCTGGCCGAAGGTAGCGCGGTCGTCGACCGCTGCCGTTGATGATTTTCTTCTTAGCTTGTTCTAATTAGCGCAACTAAGAGTGAGTCGACGGAATTCGGAGTACCCGGTACGGGCCTCCTTGCGCGTCTATAACGCACACTTTTTAGCAATGTGATTGCTAAAATTGCCCCACATTTGACTACCTGAGCGCATGCGCGAAGTCCGCTCCACTTTGTTTTTGCGTTCAATGTCAGTGTATCGGCTAATTTTATCGTGCCTCGCATACACTACTACGTAACAATTTTGTTTCAGGAGGCCAAAAGACGGTTTGTTTTGATTTCTGTCTACCAAAAACGAGTGAACATTAAACAAGGCGATGAATATATTTGTAACACCGTTAAGTAAACGTGAAAATAAAACAATGGTGTAATTTTTATATCATAAATACTAATTATGAATACAATGTTAAAATAGCATGAATACAAAATATAAACTACAAAAAGCTATTTCAATGAGTGTTTTATAATTATGAAAATAAATAGTATAACTAATTTGTTTTTACTTCTAAATTACTTGTGATCTATTATTATAAAGAAAAACTTGATTACTATTATAGTTTACGCGGTATGCTATTCAAAGGAGACTCCGATGAGTGAATGTGGCAGTGGGTTCTAATAAATCATATTCAATAAGAATGAATGTGAACTTTTTCAAATATCTTTATGACACCATAGCATGGTAGGAACGCATTTTGAGCGCAGGCCTCGCCAAAGCCTTGAGGGGTAAAAAAAGGCCTATTTTCAATATTTTTTTTCTATGTAAAAAAATATTTATTTAATTCAAACTTTTTTCTGTCTTATAGATACATATTTAAAGAATAATTTCTAAAATTTTCAAAAAAAAAAATTAAAGCTTCTCCATTGTGACGTCATTTCCGTTGACCCCTCGGAAAAAAGGTGCGTCGGCGTTGTCAGCATAACTCCTGACAGGATCATCTAAAATGAAAAAACTAAAATAAGTGTTTTGGTTAAGACCATAAACTCGTGCTTGAACGAAGGAAAGAAAAAAAAAGTAAAAATTGGAATTTTGGCAGACATTTTTCCAAAAAAATGAAAATTTCGGTCAAGTTTGCTTGACATTTTGTTTTTTTTTTTTAAATAGTTGTAAATGAAAAAAAAATAATCCTTCGTCCAAGCACGAGTAAATTGTATCTCGAACACCTGTGTAAAATTTCATCAAGATCGGTTGAGTAGTTTTCGAGAACATTTGACAACCGACTTTGAAAACACGGTTCCGAGAAAAACGCGTTTAAAGTTTTGAGTAACAATAAAAACAATAAACTGTACTTTACCATTACACAATTGATCTTCATCTTCATTGTCAATAATGTTAGAACACCGCACAAACGATGAGAGAGTTGAGAAAACCAAGGCAAAATCTATGATTGAATATTGGAGCGTGTCCTCTTCTGGCACGTGCTCTTTATCATCACCTTTTAATTTTTTTGCTGAGGTGCTCGTGAAGGAACTATCATCAGTTTCCGGATCTTTAGGATTAAAGGACTGTCTCCTTTTTCTCGGTCAATCTTTTCTACGAGCTCCAAGGGTTAACTGTTTTCTTGAAATTTTATGCATTGATTTTCAACTTCACAAATGACACTAGATAACCACAAATAATACCACGTTTTTAATAAATTATATGATAGAAACTTGGGATAACCTTAAATGAACCTCGTCCTTCAAGAAGTAATCACCAAATAAAATATTTCAAACTAGTTTTCCTTAGGAAGTGAAAGTAATATACAACAATGACAGACAAACAATAGACGAGCAGCTGCTCACTATACCTGCGGCGCGCTGACCCTTCTATACCTGACTTGGAGCGCACACCTTCCAAAGGCTGTATCTCCGAAACTATTATTCGGATCGACTTGAAAATTTAGGATAATATTCTTGAGATGTTGTAGAAATTAATAAACCAAACAAAAAAAATCGATTTTTTGAACCCACGAAACCCATGTAACCCCTTAAGCTCAAAATCCATTGTCAAACAAACATCGACTACAAATTAGATATAAAATATTAGAATATGAAAGCTTGGTGGCCATAAATATGTTAAATGGATGTATGTTATAGACAAAAACTACATAGTTAATTACTTTCCTGTTTTTTTAATAAAACATTACACGGGTCGTTTTATTTTAAAATGAGCTAAATCCAATTTTAATCGTTCATATAATAACATGTTTATTTTTTTTAGATTTCTAATTTTTATACACCGAGAACGAAGTTCAAATTTTGCTGTTCATATGGTTTTTTTTATGATCTTCATATCTAACATGTAAAACATTTGAAGATATTAAAAAATGACGTAAAATGTTAGAAACGGTCAAAATTGGATGGATGTAGCTGACTGTATTTTAAAACTAGTTGTTACCCGCGGCTCCGCACGCGCTTTTTAAAAATGTGTTAAAGAAATGTAAAATTGTGAGTGGGTGTGTACATTACAGAAATGCTTTTTTAAAAACATTTGTAACTACGACACGCATGCCATCTACTGTAACATGGAACGTGTACATTAAATATATGAATACTAATAGTATATCGAATGGGATGCGATTTATCATTAGCAACATACCTGGAACTTCAACCTACTATATACCACACTCAGTGCTCACTAACACTATATAAGAAAGTAATGAAAATTTTAAGCTATACATTATCGAACAATATGTCTTAAATCTTTTATTATATAAGTATAGATATAATATGCCCATATTGTCGATATATTTAAGTTATTCTTATACGTTGCTTTAATCACTGAGTTATGTAGACGCAAACGCGGTAAATAAAACAATATAGCCGCCAAATTGACCAAAAAGATGATATAATTAATATTACATACAAATATATGACTTTCAATTATGTATATTTATTCTTGGAGTCCAGTAAAGCACACATCTCACGCGGTTGGAACATATTTTTGATCAATTTCACACGGACGAATGCACAGGTAGCAGTTGATCACTACATAATGTACCAAATTCAAATAAAAAAAGAATCATTAACATCGGTTCACAATTGACGAAAATACCGATTAACATACAACCGAACATAGTAACCTCCTTTTCGAAGTCGGTTAAAAACAAAGTCCTCTGGTCTGTCTGTTTATCTGTTCACGATAAAGTCAAAAACTACAGATCGGATTTTCATGTCGTTTTCACCAGTAGATAGAATGATTCATGGGGAAGGTTTAGGTATAATTTGTCAAGGTTTTCTTTTTATTATTGGAGCGAGGCAACGTCTTCCAAGCCCGCTAGTTATCTGCCCGTAAAAGCCCCGGGAAAGTGGGTCAAACAAATAAGGAAAAAGGAGGAAATTGGGGAGGAAGTTTTGAGGAAAAAAAAAAAATAGTTTAAGTTCTTCTTATAAGGTGAGTTATCTGCCAGTGAAAGTCCCGTGAAAATCAGTTCAAGCATTACAGATATTCCACTGAGGCCGGAGGCGAATAAAAAACCTAAATTACTTTTTATGAGGTCTGCTATCTACCAGTGAACACCACGTGAAAATCGGTCCAACCATTTTGGAAATAGCAATGCAGACGAATCCGTGGACAAATAAAATAGAATATGTCAACCGCTATAATTTCGGCTATCTGCCAGTAAAATTATCATTAAAATAGGTCCAGCCGTTTTGGAGATAACCCAGAACGAACGAACAACCAAACAAAATATAATATTATAAAAATATAGACGGGATATAAAAACCATTTATTTTTGGTCATTTGTAGTCATATCCATTTATCAAAAAGTTGTTATTTTAATTGTACATACACAAACTTTATTTTTAACTACGTAATAGATTACAAATAAAATATTGGAAATAAAACTAAAGTAGAATAAACTTTTTGAATAGGAAAACAAAATAAACTTTGAAAATGTTTGCGTCAGAAACTTACCAAAAGTTGTTATTTTAATTGTACATACACTAACTTTATTTTTATAATACGCAATAGATTACAAATAAAATATTGGAAATAAAACTAAGGTAGAATAAACTTTTTGAATAAGAAAACAAAATAAACTTTGAAAATGTTTGCGATAGAAACTTACCACGTTACCATGACAACGTATATAACACTAACGCTAATGAAATCTCTCAAAAGGAACAAAATGCGCCCGATTTTGAAACATTCTTCACGACGGAAGCTCTGCGCATGAAGGGGCATACCGCGGAGTACGTGCGGCAGATAAACGGGCGCGGCGATAGGCAGGGGTGCATCTACCACGCGGTCCTGCAAAGAACTCCTGGCTATACTGGATTTAAATCACGCCCCTAACATGGAGGAATGTCCATAGAGGCGTGGCGAGGCAAGCGCCGAGAAGTGCATCGGGCCGCACTCCGCCACGCCTCGCAGAATTGCCACCGGCCGATAGCCTGCGTGAACTGCGGGGGCGCTCACCCCGCGAACAGCATGTCTCTTTGCCCCGTCTTCATACGGGAGCTGCGCACCGCCGAGCAGGGCCGTCGTCGGACGGTGAATCCAGGCGCACGGCGGACCCGCCCTCGGCCCCAGTGATGGTCGAGGAGTCCGCTGGGGCAGCCTGTGGCCCCCGCAACGACCCGCCTCCAAGAAGCGCCGCGGCCAGACAGCCGCGCCCCGAAGTCGCAAACGGGGTCACACAGAATAGAACGCTGTCGTAAGAGCGATGTCTCCATTTAAAAGAGTGATTAAGGGAGGATGAAGCGAGAAGGCAGCATAGCGTACCTGGAGAAAGTCTTCTCCTAGGTCCG
Source organism: Antheraea yamamai (assembly GCA_036509395.1). Classification (NCBI taxonomy): domain Eukaryota; kingdom Metazoa; phylum Arthropoda; class Insecta; order Lepidoptera; family Saturniidae; genus Antheraea; species Antheraea yamamai. Next base: position 16,966,469 of record AP028428.1, on the reverse strand, counting down.
CTATGCCGCAGCCCGGCCACGCAGGTGGTTCCGCACCCTGGCGCGGCCGAAACGCCACGCGGAATCCTCGATGCAGAAGGCATTAAGGACACGCCCTTTGTTAAGGGGGGGTTGAGCCCTTGGGACTAGTCCTGGGATGAATGGTTTCCCGCACGCCCCAGCAGGTTTTGAAGAACATTCTTCATTGGTGCTCCGCTCCTATTGGTCGTATCATGATGATATGTAGCCTAAAGCCTTCCTCGATAAATGAGCTATCTAAATTCGAAAGATTTTCTCAAATCGGACTGGTAGTTCCTGAGATTAGCGCGTTCAACCAAACAAACAAACAAACTCTCCAGCTTTATATATTAGTATAGATTTAACGACATACATAATTTTTTAACAGCTACAATAGTCAAGTTGAAGGATATTGACTGAATATTTAATGAGATTCGGTCAAGCATGGTGAATGTCCCAGCAATACGGCGTAACAAGGGTCCGGAGTCGATGAGTTTACGCTTTTCGTAATTATTTTAGATACAGGATTTCTTGTTCTGCAGAGATAGGTTCCAAGGAGGCGAGCACGCGTCGTAGAACAGTCACTAGAAAATGTAGCTTTTGGAATGAAGTTCCCTAATGTGACATACGGTAGGAGTTGACTAGTAGAAATCGTTACGTAAGGAAAGTACGTTATGATCCTCCGTGCCATTTGCCTCTGCTCTGTCTGTCTCTTTCTATTATATACGAGTGTGTGCGTGCGTCTGAGTATCGAAATTCGAGCAGCGAGCATCGTTCGCTGTCAGTTGTATCTTAATACTGGACGCATGGAAATTCCATTAAAACTTATTTGTTTTTTGGTTTAGCATTTTCTAAATGTATCGTATGATTCTCTATTTTATATGTAATTTTTCAAACTGATGAATATTTATCCTAAAATATTGAATAAAACTTTTTCATCTCGAATTTGCGATTAAGTTCTATGTCCTGAGAGACTTTACAGACGTAGAATTAACGAACACAAAATATACTCAGACCCAGAAGAATAATTTGTGGAACACATAAATATTTGTCCTGTATGGGGTTCACACCCACAACACTGAACGCAGCGATAGCAGTGAGACGATCGCTGATACCATTGCGTCAATCCTTACCTAAGGGAATTAAGTGTAACAGGCAATGTTTTTTTTTCCTTTTCAATTAAAAACACGAAAACTATCAAATTTCGAATAAAATGTAATTTTATTCGACAAATTAAAATACTTTAGTTCAGTTTAAACATAGCTGTATTTCAAAATATCAGTACAGCCTTAACAATGAGCAGCTCAACAAAGTCACCGTTAAGCTATTATGCAAACTGAAATAAAAACAGACATGGAAAATTAATTGTCTAGACATGCGTTTGACTATTGTTATTCATATGTTCGCCTGGTTATTTTAAGATGTTTACATCCAGAAGAGGCGCATACTGTGCCATTTATTTACTATCAAAGTATTAATATTATATTATAAACTGATTATTTATCACCCTTATAACTTTAATAGTTTTACAAAACATAATCCCAGAACCACAACAAAACGCCTTAATTAGCTTACTTATGTAAGTATAGGATATGGGCGTTTAATCTCGCTAAACTTTATATTTATAACGGGATTTGATTTTTTTATGGATTAGATTTTGTTTAAAGCGATACCTACTTATTATATATTATATAAATCTTAAAAAAAATTGGCTGTGCGACATAGACTATATATATTTTCCGTGTAAAAGTTGCGTGGAGCCCACGTCACTGTGAGCAAACATCACACGCACCGTCACCGTCCACACCGTCATCTACGCTATTTCAAGACACAGAAAATTCCATCTATCGAATACACAATCGTTTCGTACCACATAATATCATGTTTTCCGTTAAAAATTCAACTAGTATTTTAAGAAGTCTGATACGTAATCTGTCTGGAATGTAGTTCTTCCTGTAGGTGACCTGCTAAATAAAGGGCTTGACTATTTTAATCGCTTGTTGCTATTAAAATATTTCCTCGATAGAGTAAGAAGTTATAGTTGTTCGTAAACCGGTCTAGAGTTCGCGAGAGGCGAGCACGCGGCGGCGGTGGGGTAGTGAGAGGTAGCCAGCAATCTGCACCGCAGCGTCCATTCCGAGCGCATTCCAATCGGCGGACCCGGCGAACGACCTACTCGCGGCATTTGCCGTACCAACAAATATGCAGCGCCGTACGGAATGCAATATCTATGTCAGTAAACAAAGTAATTGACGTGACCGTATCCGATAGACGATCCGATCAACTTGATTTTATAACCAATTGTACAAAGCTGTTACAACAAAAATGTTGTAATTACTCTGTCCCGTTTTTTATGTTCACGCCAAATATGTTACAATACATTTTATTCATATTTAAAACTTCATTGTGGGTATAAAGACGATGCGCAGTTGCTTAAGTCATGTTTCCAATATTTCATTCTTAAATGGCCATACACAGTATTACCATATATAAAAAATGTAACACGCAAAAACTGCACTAAAATACCGTAAGAGGCCTGTCTCGTGTGCTTACAGCCTCGTTGTTCTGTGTATTTCCGGGTCGAGGACCGGTAACTCGTGAGTCTCGCGACCTTGATAACATTCCTAGCCCTTTCCAATTTTCACGGATGTGTATATGTTCATGAATGGAGAGTTAGATCGGAACGTGGCGGCAGTCGATTAGTCGACAGGTAATGAGTCACCGGTAACCGTCGCAGTCGGCGGCCGCGCCGCGACGTAAACAACCGGAGCTACGCCCTCCGAGGCCATCGCGCGCAAATAAACGCGCCTCACATGGGTGTACCGCCAACTGTTTCACGCAACACGCAAATAACTATCTCGTGTGTCTCTACCTATATCATTATAAATCTGGCATTAACCTTTACTATTTAACAAATATTATCGATCTTTATTTATACTTATACTATTTTAAAAATACATTTATTTTTATACTACATAGTTTTAGTGATTTTGACCAAAATACCACTTGATGTAAAATCGCTAAGCCTGTGAGGGATATACACAAATACCAACACTAAAACACACACATATGTGGTTAGTGAATAATTTCTGATATGTATAATATAAGTATTTGCGTGTGTTAAATAAACTAAAGGATGAATTAGTATGCAGCGAGAATGCTCGTGTCTAGTTGCATCATAACTATGTATATTTACACTTTGTGAAAACCCCCTTTTAATTATGTACTGACTCTAATTATTTAAGTATTAGACAATAACTAATGAATTTAGAATATTTTGTACGTCATATTATTATTTAACCTACAATATTTCATCCCATTCTTCCAGCTGTTTACAACGGAAAATTAGTTGAACCATAAGCGTGTATCAAATTAATAATCATACCTAGGCTCTCGGCGTCTAATATTTTTAATACGGATTCCAGGTATATTCCCTTACTCTTCTGTATTGTTATTTTGCTCGTTTCACGAATATCAAATTAATCTAATAGAGCATTGAAAATTGAAGTGCCAAAAAGTTAGTTTCTATTTTAATTACTCTGTGTCCAAACGATTAGACACAGTAACACTAAAAAGACATGCCGCAAAATTATATGGAACGTCGTGAAATAGGAATGAAATTTAATTGGTTCTAACTTGTATTATGTACCTACCTGTTCTAGATGTAGACAATAATAACTTTAATGGGTTTATCTTCCTCACAAACTATTTATTTTATATAATGTTTCATCACCGGGGCATACTATTCATATATTCACCCTCATTTACTATTGGAATACTAGCGACCCGAGTATTTGAGTTTTTAGAGTTTTTTGAATAGTGATCAAAATCTAACTCAGAAAAACTAACTACGCACCAACGCGCTACGTAACCATGTGAAAAGTGGTCACTCAATCCCATTGAAGAAAACAACTATTAATATTTTGTTTTCGCCCGAACATTCAGCTTCTAATATAACCAGAGACAGTCTAAAAAAATAAGATCCTGAACATCTATTCTACTTGAAAAGGAAATTCACTATGGCACAAGGATTCCTAAAATTGCTGCAGTTAGTCGATGGATTACTATTTTGCGTATTTTTTGCTGAGGCAGTCAAAAGATATAGTTAAGGCTTAGCTTTGTTTCTTGCAATCTTCAAGGCCTTCGATATGGTATGACATGAAAGGCTTTTAGGAAAACTTCGATTATACGAAATTTCTGACAGAAATGACAGACAGGCAGGTTTTGTATGAAAATTTCTTGAATGAACGGTCAATATGAGTGATGGTTGATGGTTGTTTTTCTAAACCGCTGGCAATTGATACCGGAGGTACTCGGGAGTCAGTAGTCTCTAACATTGTTTTTGCTATTAATTAACGACCTCCTCAATCCTGGCATTTTTGAGTAAGCAGATGATAGCACCATTACAGACAATATAAAAAAAATTTTGTTCTTTGCTAAAGTTTAATATTATTTTAGTAGTAATAAAAAGAAAAGAAAAAACTTTTTGGAATAAATTTTTGTAATAATAAAATAATTTATTTTTAATTTTTTATAAATTAATATTTAAAAGGGGGGGGGGGGGGGGAAAAAAAAAAAAAAAAAAAAAAAAAAAAAGAATTTTAAAAAAAAAAAAAAAAAAAAAAAAAAAGGGAAAAAATTTAAAAAAAAAAAAAAAAATAAATATTTTTTTGAGGGAAAAAAAAGAAGGGAAAAAAAAAAAGAAAAAAAAGAAAAAAAAAAAAACAAACAAACAAAGAAAAAAAAAAAAAAAAAAAAAAAAAGAAAAAAAAAAAAAAAAAAAGGAGAAAAAAAAAAAAAAAAAAAAAATAATTTAAAATATAAAAAAAAAAAAAAAAAAAAAAAATTTTTAATTTAATAAATAAAAAAATAAAAAAAAATTTTTTTTTCTTATGTATCGACTGTTAGTGCTGGCAGGAAAGTAACTAACGAGTTAAGAGAAACCTTGATCAACCATATGATTTTTTTTTTATATCATATTATTTATTTATTTTTTATTTTTTAAAAAGGAAATTACAGATAACAGATTGAAATTATATGGGTAACAAAACTATTATAACATAATAAATCTGAAATCAATTATAAAATTGACACAACATTATCAATTTTAACAATAACCAAGTAGCCTAGGGAGAAAAAATAAATATGGGGAAAAAAAATATCAACGTATTAAAAAAAAATTTAAATTTTTAAAATAAAAATTGAAAAAAAAAATAAAGGGTTTTTAAATAAGAAATAAAAGGGGGAAAACCAAAAAATTAAAAAAATAAATTTTGTCCAAAAGGGGGAATAGGGAAAAAAAAAAAAAAAAAGAAAAGGGGTAATATCATATTTTTTTGTATCATAGGAGGCAAGCGAACAGGTTAGTGATCACCGCCGTCCATAGACACTAGGAACGCCAGGGAAGTCCTAAGTGCGTTGCTGTGTATGGGGGGAGGGCCTCCGGTCTTTTCACTGACCGAACGAAACGCAACAATGCAAGCACTTCACGTGAGTGTTTGTGTGAGTCGGGTGGTATGGTAGTACCCCGGGCGAGCCTACCCATTGATGCTGAAATAGCTTCAGCGTGGTACTACGTAATAAAATGATGATAGTGTGTAAATACAGTACAAATATATACGTATATTACTATAATGTAGAAAGCAAATGCAAGGTGACAACAAGATATTATTTGTAATTATTGATTTAATAAAATGGGAAATATATATGAGAGATAAAGATAGAAGCAGTAATTATTTTGATTCTAATATATTTAAGGTAATTATTATACTAAACTAACGTATAAATGTACTTATTTTTCATTATGCAAGAAATGCTCACAGGAGTGTAATATTTTTCTAACACTGGAAATCCTATCTCATTCAAATTGTAAACAAATATCCTGTTTGCACAAAATATACTTGTATGATCAATTAAATTACGAATGTTTCTGGACGAGGGGCGGAAGCTAAACATATTAATAAAGCAAAAAAATCTGTATAGGTAGGTAGGTAGCAATACTTTTCTTTTGCGTATGTTGCGGTGTGTCATAAAAATTATTTGTTTTAAAAACACCTACGTAGTTTTGATTGGCTCTAGAATTTTACACCTTGATTAAAAGCTAATACTTAAATTGGATTGTATCCAGTAACTACAAAAACACACAATATATGAAAATGTGATCGTATTTAGCAACATAATTACATTGTAGCATACGTCCAATAAAATAACAGTAGATTAATATCTATAATCAGTATTAATAAATAGTTACAATAAATCTTCTTCGTATTTATTTTACAAGTAGGATCCGTCCGCGACTTCGTACTAAACTCTATTAATAAATCTGTAGTTCTGTCTGTACATTTAATTTATTCTCCAAATTTTGTATGGCTGTTTAGTTATAAAGGCGACGACGTTCAAAAATATTGTCTTTTTTCTTGGATTTAAGTAAAAAACATCTTGAAAGATTGTTATTAAATTCTGTACACGGGAAGCGTATATCGTTTAACAATTCATAGGATACAATAATTATAAAATTAATTGTGGAAAGTGGGGGAAAAAAAGCAAATAGAAAAAAATATTTTGATGAAATTGTGTACACTGGATGCATATAACGCTCTAAAAAAATAGAATATAAAAGTTATCCAGTAATACTTTAAAAAAATGTAACCATATTTTAGTAAAATTAAAAAAAGAGTCGAAATAATTACTTCATAGACTACAGTGCTAGTGACATACTAAAACTTAACGATAATGAATATAATATACCGAGACTGTCACTCAGAGATAATGTATAATCTTACTTATTAGTGCAAAAATAACAACTACATTTTATATTCACTCGTAAATATGAAAAACATGTAACGAGATTTAATATTTAGTTATGTAACGGATAGTTTTTCGTTACTTAAACAGAGACTTTTTTTGGTCCGATTGTCATCTGTTCACCTAATCGTATTGTCACTGATCGACAGATTGTGAACCTGTTCACAATTATATTATTCATTTTTAAACTCAACTAGTGGTCGCCCAGTGGTCGAAATTCGATCATAGTTCATTGATTTTTTAAAGTTCGAACTTTAATAAGGTGCTTTTGTCAAAGGATAATACTCCTATAATCAAAGGTTTTCACCATGGTTACTTAGTTATTTGCCACTATTTTCTAAATTATATAAACATTTAAAAAAATCTATGTCTAAATGAAAATTGAAATTAATTGTAAATTTGAAACAAAAAACAGGCGGTTACAAAAGGTAGTAACTTGGTAAGGCTCTAAAATTCTAAGTAAACATAACTTTTTGAAAATAAAGAAATTATCGCAAACTCATGACACAATTTTCAATTACTTTTACATGACACCATGGGTGGGTGGTATTTCTGGGTGATATTGAAATAACTGTAGTCTGTACACTATAAGGAATAGTTATATGCCCAGTATCATCGTTTGAAAAAGTAAATGACTGGAAAACAGTTGTGCTAGTAGATGACAACGTAATAAAAATTATCGGCTGAGTGCCTTTAGCGCTCGTCTTAGTACTCCGGTGAAGCTGTTAAGGCCTTGATATGTCAATAGCGTAGTCAGTTCGAAAAAAAAGCAATCAAAATTGGCAACTAAATCAACATTACATAGATTAGTGTTGTTTTATTTCGGAAGGTATGCTAAATTAGGGTTCTATTACCTCGGCATCTGCTCGGCATGCGTAAATAGTGTCTATGTGGAATCGTTGGTGAGTTCAAAGGCGGGTCACGTGCGGGGTCGGCTCGAACGCCGCCGCACCACTTTTATTACATTCCCCGAATAAAACGCCCTCGACAGAAAGCTTATTTCCACATGCTTTTGTATACTATAATGTACTCTTACAATTTTAACGAAGGACGTACATTGCAAAAAATTGGTCGACTGGATATTTTATAATTTTCGCAAAATATGTGTGAGACACATTTGGGCTTCCAAACGGGATTAACTATAATAGCAACAATTTATACGGTATTATACAGCAAAGATGAATTGAAAAAATCTTCAATGTTGTAAGAATTCCCCTGTCCGACGGTTCCGCAACCATAATCATCAAACACTGAAATCTCCTGAAATATGACGGGCTTCTACGAAGCGCGTTTTGGAATTAAGTAGTGTATATTCAAGAAGAGACAACGCACGTTGAATATTATTGGTATATTGTCCTGGATTCCTAAATTTTTTCAGTCCGTGACGAACTTTCAAATTTGGTTTTTGTTATAGCGGGACCCAAATCTAGCAAGTCTAATCCAGTCAAGATAGACACAGTCGATAGAAGTTTGTACAATGATACTAATTAAATAGGCACAAATATTAAAACACTCTTAACGTGGATCCATATGTGCTGGGAATTTAATGGTTTACGTTGTAGCCGTCAATAACTAAATTAAGCTACCGGAGAAACGTTTAGAGGAGTGACTCACGGCGTCTCTCTTTACTTTGCACGGCGCACAAGGACGTCGCAGCTCACACTTTGATAACCTCTGGTATATGTCATATACTGATATTTGTTATGATATTTAAAAAAAATCGCCAATTGTAAACAGCTATCTATACTAATATTATAAAGCTGGAGAGTTTGTTTGTTTATTTGGTTGAACGCGGTAATTTCAGGAACTACTAGTCCGATTCGAAAAATTCTTTCAGTATTAGATAGCTCATTTATCGAGGACGGCTATAAGCTATATGATCACGCTAAGACCAATAGGAGCGGAGCACCAATGAAGAATGTTTCAAAATCGTTTTTATTTCCTTTTAGGAGCTTTCGCCGCGTGTTAGCGTTAGCCCAAAGTAACTATTCCTTGCGGACGAAGTCGCGAGCAGAAGCTAGTTTATTTATAATTGAGTATACTATGCTGGTGGGAGAAAAAGTCGAAGTTATACAATAACCAATAAAACATATAACGATGAATTTAAGAGCGACTTAGACCAACTAGTACGCTATCATCTTCGTATGAAAAGTTACTATTGGTATACTATGAACTTAGGTATAAGGACGAGAGCTCGCCGATAGCGATATTTCTCTATAATACTTTGAATATTGTAAAGAACTCAAGCTTACTGATGTTTTTCTAATGTAAAATAAGTTTACGTTTTTTAGTAATATACAATCCTGTTCAATCTTTCTGGCCGCTCCTGAACATGGCTGTATGTTCGAGCTTGCACGTAATATGATCAAGAGTTTCATACGAAACAAAGTTAAAAATTATTATCTATATTAATATTATAAAGAGGTAAAGTTTGTGAGTTTGTGACGTAGTAGAGGGTAATGTCAGGAACTACTGGTCGGATTTGAAAAATTAATTGAGTGTTATATAGCTCATTTGTCGAGGAAGGTTATAGGCTATATATCATCACGCTAAGACCAATAGGAGCGGAGCACCAATGAGGAATATTTCAAAATCGGGGTTTATTTCCTCTTGAGAGCTTCCGCTGCGTGTTAGCGTTAGCCCAAAGTAACTATTCCACGCGAACGAAGTCGCGGGCAGAGGCTAGTAGGAATATAAAATTGGCATTTATTTATCCTTAAGTTGTTTCGATCTTATACATAATAATACAATACGTATTTATACCTAAATTTGTGTTCTCCACAACTAAATTATAGCGGACCAAAATTTGGAGAGTACTGTACTTTAGTTTCGTAGATCGCGAAGCATAATATAATGAAAAGTTATTATAAGCCAAAGGATGTCTGTATTCTATTATACTTTTTCCTAATCAGGAATTAATTTTATTACTATATTAGAGCTACTTATAGAGTTTAGATTTACGCCGTCTGGTCTCCGTGGCTGAGGCGCGCCGTGACCAGGCTTCCATTATTATACCGTACCAGTCATGTTTTACGATCGTGACCTGAATCTTGTTCGGCGTTTTGTACTCTCTTTATTATCGAATTACCATTAAGTATCAACATTGTCAAATAACGATACTGTATTTCTTTGATTTATAGTGCACTCGGGTTTGTCATGTACAATTTACAACCTCACAGGCCGATAAATATTTTATTTATATGATCTACCTCACTTCACACATAATCGCAACTTCGTACTTTATGTGTAAAGTTTATGTATTGTGTATAAATGATAAATGTATTTACTTTAAATTGTTCTACAGCTAATACAGTGTACTTATAATGTAGTGTAACAAGTATTCAAGCGATTCATAATATGTACTAATTTTCCATATATTTTTTGGCACTTTGAAGTTTATGTCTTCATCAAACTTAAAGAAGCTTCATAAATCGTCAAGCACATTTTTTTTGTTGAGCTTAAGTTTGAATACGTGTTGTTTTTAGTAGTGAGTTGAAAGGCTATCTTTGTAAAAGATAATTTTGATTTGCTTTCAGTACCCAATGTGAAGAATACATTAAAACAGGCTAAAACTTGCTAAAAAGGTTTATATATAAACATTTTACAATAGTATGTAAAATATAAAATGGTTATATCTGTGGGTGATATTTAAGAGATAGACAACCATAGTGGATTATTCTATAAATCTCGTTAACATACACAAATTCGTTAATATTATTTCAATTAACAATCCTTATCAATGTAATCGCCTGAAAAATATTGTTCCGACTTGATTATAGTACATCGACTTGTCTGCTTTCTATTAAAATAGGCAATATACATACATGTATTGCTCACATAAACCTGTCAGAGGAAATTCTCTGAATGCTAATTAGAACGTTATTAAAATTTATTGTATGGTTTATATGATTATTATGTACTAACAGAACACATAGAAAGACAAAAGACGTGTTTTGGTTTGTAAAAAAATGTAATATATTGCTTTCTGTTACTATTTCTACGTCATATCGCAAAATTGGTAACAAAGAAACGAGGAAAATAACCGGTATTTCTCTAACAGATGTACTTTGAGTGTGCTCATTCAACATTTAATCTCATTCATCAATGTAGGCACTTAAAGAGTTACGTTCGATTTACGTTCTTAGCTCGTGTGTTTATTATTCGCGTATAAAAATAACTATCTTTACTTGTATAGCTTGTGTTTTCTTCAGATCTTTAGAGGACTCAGTCGCAGTTCTTTGGCTATGTGTATTGGACGCGGAGTGATACCATCAAAAGCTTGGTAGTACAACATATAGTCATAGAACGCCAACATGATGGGCAGTTCCTAGAAGTTTTCCTCCATAGGTTTCCATCCACCTTTGTAGCTGAAGAGAGACTGAGAAGAATGGCGTCATGTCCTATGCAGTGTCCTACAAACTTTTAGCAAAATGATCATGATCACTATATTCGTTTTTTATATGAAGAGGAGGCAAACGAACAGGTGGGTCACCTGATGTTAAGTGATCACCACCAGGGGAGTCGCAAATGCGTTGCCAGCCTGTGTATGGGTAGGGGGGGGAGGGAGGTGGGCCTCCGGCGCTCTCACTGACCGAACAAACCGCAACAGTGCAAGCATTGTTACTTCACGTCGGTTTTCTATTAGAGGGTGGTACTAACCCGGACAAGCCGACCCATTCATGCCGAAACTAGTAATAGCTACAGCGTGGCTTTACCACATACAAAAACGAGTTTTGCGACTATGAGTTATATATGAGTATATTCATAGTTTATAGTTCCTTTTAATTATATCCATTAGGGCCGGTTTTGTTCTATAAAACGGACGGGGAGGACAAGTCCCCACGGATCTACTTGTCAGTGCTACAAAAAATAAAGCATTTTCTTTTCGATATTTTGATTGCCAGCGTGTGGCTAGTAGTAATAAACGAACTTATGTGTTGAGATACGCGTGAGTCGAGACCAAGTTCCCTGCTTGCACGCACAGCTGGTATTTATTTATTTGGAATAGTGCAAGGGGGCGTCATAAGTGGATCTCGCACCATCCTAACTTGACTAGGGCCGGCACTGACTTCCATAACTTACGTTGTAATTTATGTCGTGGAACAATAATTTGATTTTTTTTTACTAATTATATAACACTAATTTTAATCTTAGTCCAGCTTTTTATTAATTACATAATAGGTCTTTACCTACGAAATTGCCGTTCTGCAGTACTGGCCATTTCAAATCAAAATAATTTTTGTTTGGCTAAGAATTCTAATTTCAAATTAATTTTATTTTAAAAACATGGAATTCTTTTTCCAAAAGTAGTCATTTATTTATTGATTAGTGTTACATTTTCATCGCATTTCAATCTTTTTTGTCATCATGGATACGTTAAAAATTCGAGTAATTATGGAATATGAGTACCGTCGTGGCAGCAACGCGGCACAAGCGGCACGTAACATCAACGACGTTTACGGAGCTAACACTACAAACCAATGCACCAACTGTTATTGGTTTGCTCGCTTCCGTTCTGGGAATTTCGACCTGAAAAATGAACCTCGCGGTCGTCCGAAGACTTTGGTCGACAATGACGAATTAAAGGCGATTGTGGAAGCTGATGATACACAATCTACGGCTGAAATAGCAGCAGCTTTCGACGTTAGCGTCAAAACAATATTGGTCCATTTGCGTCAAATTGGCAAGGTGAAAAAGCTTGACAAATGGGTGCCCCACGAACTCAATGATCGCCAGCGCGAAGTACGCGTCGAGACGTGCCTTGCACTGCTCAACAGACACACAAATGAAGGAATTTTGAACCGCATTGTTATCTGCGATGAAATATGGATTCTGTTTGATAACCGCAAGCGCTCAGCAAGTTGGTTGGATCCTGGTTCAGCACCTAAACAATGCCCTAAACGAAAACTTACCCCTAGAAAAGTGATGGTCACTGTTTGGTGGGCTAGCGCCGGTGTGATTCATCACAGCTTCTTACCAAACGGGGCGAGCATTACTGCAGATGTGTACTGTGAAGAACTGAACACAATGATGGAGAAGCTGGCACATCTCCAACCAGCATTGGTCAATCGCTCGTCTCCGCTGCTCCTGCACGACAACGCGCGACCTCATACTGCACAGCAGACGGTCTCCAAGTTGCAAGAACTGGGGTTGGAAGTTCTCCGTCATCCGCCCTACTCACCAGACCTTACGCCTACAGACTACTACTTTTTCCAGAATTTGGATAACTCCTTGGCGGGAAAAAAATTAAATACCAGAGAGGCAGTACAAAATGCCTTTGAAGAATTTGTTGCCTCCCGTACAGCTAATTTCTTTAAGAAGGGCATCAATAAACTGCCACTGCGTTGGCAAAGATGCATTGATTGCATGGGTGATTACTTCGATTAATACAAATAAAAAATACATGAAAAAAATTCGTTTAAATTTTTTCATACAAAACGGCAATTTCATAGGTAAAGATCTAATATTTTCTTACAATCCTTATTATGACAATTCTCTCGGGAATCTGTTATTAAAATGGAGCGTAGGCGTTGTATTATCAGTAATTTTATATTCTATGTATAATAAAGCATTACAAAGACATAATAAGAATTAATATTTAACGTTTATGTTATACACTCGGTAAGATAAATATTTCCATGAATTGAAATTCCCTTCATTCTTAGAACAATATAATATGTATGAATTGACGCAAATACTTATTACTAAGCAAACTTTATATTTTAACGATGTGTTCTTTGATGAGAAGTGCTTTCTTTGTGTCGCACGATAACGAAGAGGTAAATATCGACCAGGAATATTCCATAGACAATGTACACGTACGAGTATGTGAAACATTCACTGTTAACTTATCGTTAGCGAAGATCGCTTACACAAAGTTCTCGTTATTTCTTTTACGATTCAGAATTCTGAGTTTATCAGTATAATATTTGCTATAAAAATGTATAGATCTGCGGTACGTATTGACGGCGAAGGTCGCTTTATGTGCCGTATATAATTTTTAATTGTTTATTTACTATATATACTTGTATGTATTGCGGAAATATGTTAACTTAATTTACACCCAATTGATTAATTTATTTATAAAAAAATTTTGATTTTTCTTGTCGTAAGATGATAACATACATATTCTGTATATATATTTTTGAATTAAAAATTCTATCATATGTAATGTAAAAGTTAATATATATCACATACATATATATTTATCTAACGTTCTAAACGTAAATTAATGTTTTAAAAGGTTTCCTTCTGCAAGTAACTTTAAGATTAATTATAAAACTATTCATAGTTTTACTAAATGCAACCTAAATAAACTCCCTATCTCACTGGCACCCACTTGAACAGTTACTGTCTCGCGCTTGCATCTACAGCAGACTTTCAACGTGTCTAGTAAGATGTAAAAATTGTCCGACTACTATGATAAACATTTCATTATAGGTCCCCAACTATCATATATAAAATTCAGCTTTTATACAATAACGTAAGTATGATTTTTTTTAATTTTATTTGGGGATACCTGGCAAGCGATTACAACTGTGCTAAGTGTCTGGCAGTGGATAATGTGATATCTGATATTACTCCGAAGAAAAAAGAAAATTAAGTATATACTCTAAGGAAATTGGGGTATATACACCTTTACTACCTGCTACCTGCCCAAGTAACCATAATCCAAACTCCATAGTGCCTGATCGTACTTGCCTGCGTTGGGCACATGCACAGAGAAATTTAAGCTTGTATAAAATAACGAAGGTCTGGCGGCCGTGAGCTCTTGGGCTATTAGTGTCAGTTCGAAAGGAAGTGTTTTAAAACATAAAAATGTGAAAGCAGCTGTCATTTACATAGCGTGAGAATAGTATAATTGTGTGAGGTTGTGCATTTCATTCACATATCGTGTAGGATTCCTTTTAAAGTCTCTAAAAATAACTTATAGGTCTTGAGGGTTTACACGGACCACTTTATGAATCGATTTGTTTTAGAACTTAAATTATATTTAACGATACGTAATGTCAGATTACATTTAAGAAAATATTCGCCGCTGCTTTCCTACTGCAATTTGTTTTTTTTTTTAAGATTAATCATTATTTATTTGTATGAATCTGACAGATAACAACTTTTAGTGTTAGAAAATTTGAAAAATGTCGCATATTCATCTAATAAAACTCAATAACATATGTAGTACATAATTTGTGGACACAAGGCTATGAAATAATTATATGTAAATTGCGAAATAAATCTATATATCATATAAGTAAAATTTTTATGTTTTGAACAATAATTATGTGAACTATTCGAGCTGAGTCGCAGGCACAGCTAATAAGTATTTAAACAGGTAATTTTATACCTCTTATTGCAATGACATTTATTGGCATATAAATATCAACATTATTATAATAAATAGTTTCTTGATACTTTGTTGTTATATTGCGCTGTGTTACCGGAAAGCTTTTTTCAGTCATTAAAAAAAATGATATTTTGGAACTTTTTTGTGAAATTAGTTTGAGTGTAGTTTAGCACAGGTTACTATTAGAACATTCGGAGAACTGTAGGGTTTTGAGTTTTCGTTAACATCACGTATAGTGCCTTCATATCAGACCTTATTATCCATGACTAGGGAGAATTCAATGTTATGCGATTTAGTTCAATAATGAACATAAGAAATGAAATCTGTTTGATAAACAAATTACATTTACACGTATGAACGAAATAATAACGTTATAAATTATGTATAATGCGTAAATTTACAACAATATTATAATAGTTATGTTCACATTATTAGTGAAGTGTTTCTATGGATTTTATTTAACTACGTATATTGTTCCCTCCGCACCGTTATTTTAATCATCACTGTTCAAATATTAATATAACATAAAATGCGTGGCAACCCTAAAGGTCGCAACAACCGTAAATACTGTTTACGATTGCTTTATCGACAGGCAATTATCGAAACGGACACAACAAAACAATTCTCCGTATTTAATAATGTGTAGAAGGGACAGATGTGCGACTACATTCGGAGGCCGGATATTTTTTTACACCAATATACTGGTTTGTCACTGCAACGTGAATTAAAATACTGTTCACAACAGGAGATTTTTAACGTACATATTTTGTATGTTAATATACGCGCTACGAAATATTTACCCAATTGATTTTAATCAGGCTTGTATTCGATTATAATAGACTAATGTTCGAATAAATACATATAAATAATTACTTACTCGATGGACTTTAGATCTTTAAACATTATTCATAATTAGATTAAGTAATGGCGTTGTCATGAGGACTTAATAATTGCAATTTTTTTCTGTTACAACACCCGACTTTATGATGAAGGTTAGAAAATAATTCGAGGTATGTGGCAAACTATTCAATCATGGTAATGGCCTTTGAGAGAATCGCCAGCGACTGAAGGAGAATCCTTCTGCAGATAGGAGTAGTTCTATAACACAAAGAAGAATAAAAAAAATGCTTTTCTGTATAAGAACGAACTTTAACTTTTAACTAAATAACTTTTAGATTATTTTTTGTTGATATGAATATTTATAAAAAATGGTACCATTACAATTAGAAGATTAAAATATTGGGAAAATATTATTTTAGTTAAAATATAAGTAATCAGTGTATGGAAGAATATTTATACTTAACAGTCGGATGATACAGGTTGGAAACATGATGGAATCCTTATATATTTTGTATTTGACAATGATAAGAATAGCCTTATAGTATGATCGTTTATTTTGATTGTGAATAAACACCGGTTATTTGCGTTGATGGATCCGAGATGCGACGCGATGCCGTGTGAATGAACAGCAACAATAACAATAACAGGTGATGCGCTCAACGCGACGCGACGTCGCGACCAAACGCCAACATATGAGCCGACCGCGACCACGCGACCTCTCATATCTTCATTCACATACCGGAAACATAAATCAACGTAGCGAGGCACTGCGTTCCGTGGATTACACTGCGCCGCATATCTTCTACTTACAATCACTACTCACAAACCTACATAACGTTTGCTAGGATACCTACTAAAACATGTTTAATATTGCTTTGATCCCCTCGGCAACTGTATTGAGTTTTTCATAAATATGTAAATGTTACGGTACGGTCCAAATATTCTACCCAATTTGCCGATTCAAATATTTTCTTTAAGCCTATATGTACTTATACAGAAACTGAGATATTCAAGAATCGACGTATGAGAATTGTGTCAAATAAAGCGGATGTCCGCTAAATATAGGAGCGTGCACGCTTACGTTTCTATTATTGTTAGTGCAGCAGATGCTGTTTGTGGGCATAAAATCAGAACGTACCAGTGTGAGCAGTTATTAGTAGACAAGCAGCATTATTTGCAGTGAAAGTGCAGTGAGTCATGCGCAACACGACACAACCACACAACTCGACGTCGCGTCACGTTTCCGCATTGGAAATAGAGCCTTAGTTGCGTAGACGCTACTGTGCCCATATTGTGCCGTACCGCTGTGTCCCATTCTTGCTCTGAAATACATACATTGGTAGATACATGGACCCTTGTGAGACGAGCTAGCTCATAGTTGTGTAAAAATTAGCCTCCGCAAAATAATAATAATCAATGTTTTTGTTGTCAAAACGTGTTGATGACAAAAGTTTCTTAGTTAGTTGCAATTAAATGCCGTTTGTTGCCTTGACGTTTTCGTGGTC
Source organism: Antheraea yamamai (assembly GCA_036509395.1). Taxonomy (NCBI): domain Eukaryota; kingdom Metazoa; phylum Arthropoda; class Insecta; order Lepidoptera; family Saturniidae; genus Antheraea; species Antheraea yamamai. Next base: position 16,948,979 of record AP028428.1, on the reverse strand, counting down.
ATCGTCAAGGAAATAACCGTATTACTAATTTTTAAATGTTTCATAATTAAACGTACCCTTACTAAGTTGGGACCGTGGACATTAATTTGATGTGGAAAAAATGGAAACTTGTTTATTTCTGCAAACAGTTGTAAACGTTTTCGGTGGAAATGCACCTTTAACATAATTATATTTACTTAACGTTAGGTCTAGAAGCATGATGTTTTTTTGGACAGGAGTTTTAAAGTTAATAGGCTAGTAATATTATAAAAAGGTATCTACACGCCCTTACCTATTCGTAAGACAGATAAGGTGAATAGCCCGCTTAATTATTGTTATATAATTAGAATAAAAAATTACGTAATGCTTTGCTTTAAAGCAGTTCTTTATTCTATTTACTTATCCCAGTTCTTTGGTTATTTAATCATAAAGACGTGACATTATATAATAATACTAGCCTCTGAATAGTTACTTTGGGATTAATGCTAACACGCAGCGGAAGCTCTCAAGAGGAAAAAATGCCCGATTTTGAAACTCTTCATTGGCGCTCCATTCCTATTAGTCTTAGTGTGATGATATATAACCTATAACCTTCCTCGATAAATGAGTTATATAACACTAAAAGATTTTTAATCGGACCAGCAGTTCTTGAGATTACCCCCTTAGAACGTCCCAAACTTTACCTCTTTATAATATTAGTATAGATTATAGACATGTCTGTCAACCATCTCCGGGTAAATGTGACATCACAGAAAGTGATTCAATCACATCTTTAATTGTAATCGATAAAATCTTATCAATATATTTCTTATTAATCCTGCTGGAATATCAAGTATCGGTTTTCAAAGATTGTTTGGGCAAGAGGGTGCTTTGTTTGTTAGGACGGTATTTTGGTACACAACAACGCTGGTCGAAATTTGAATTTTCAGTATTTAGGAGTATCTTCAATACTTTCAAATTTGGCAGAATGTTGAAAATCTCTATTAGCGCTTAACCATGGCGGTGCAACGCGATAACTGCTAGTAGGTATATCTTCCTTTTGCGCCACTGCATTTTAGAAAGTGAATTAAAATGTATTTCATTTTTATTTTCGGAAAGCGTGTACGTTCTATTTTCAAAATTTGTTGAAGTGTATCTGGCTAGTATTCGAAAATTAAGTATAATAATTTTTAGATGGAAGTTATGGCCCAAATAGGTATATTTTATTTATTTATTGATGAAATAAATTATTATTAATAATTATAACTTGATATACCACATTTTCTCAGACAGTAGGTTAAACATCAATCACAAAATTCCATCCTACCCGATATTAAAGAATGCGAATTATTAGAAACGTGGTAAAATTAATCAAAGTTATCGTTGTATATAGATAATATCAGATGAACTATCGGCTGAGTGCCTTAAGCGCTCGCCTTAGTAGTCCGGTGAAACTGTTAAGGCCTAACAAGGTTATAGGCGTAGTCAGTTCGAAAAAAAAAACAGATGAACTTCTGTTTTAACCTATATATATGTTTTAATGGTTTTCAAACAACTGACCTTTAGGTTCAGGTATTACTAATTTTAATTCGTTTACGTCTATGCTAGTAGATATGGGAAGTAAAAATATAAAAATTATTTGTTTTTCTATACTACTATTACAAACATAATTAAATTTATTATTTGTTTGTAGTAGTTTGTAGGTGGTAGACCCACGCTGTAACTATTAGTAGTTTCAGCATGAATGGGTCGGCTCACCCGGGGTAATACCACCCTCTCACCAGAAAACCGACGTGAAGTAACGGTGCTTGTATTGTTGGGTTTCGTTCGGTCAGTGAGAGCGCCGGAGACCCACCTCCCTTCCCCTTTCCCTATCCCTCCCCCCTCCCCATACACAGGCAGGCAACGCACTTGCGACTCCCCTGGTGTTGCTAGTGTCTATGGACGGTGGTGATCACTTAACATCAGGTGACCCACCTGTTCGTTTGCCTGCTTTTGATATAAAAAAAAAATAAGATAACTTCAAAAAATACTTAACAGACTTTAGGAACACTCACCCATAGAATGCTACATTGTCAGCAAGTAACATAGGCTGTATTCATTTTAAACTCAAACACTAACGGGAGCGAAGCCGTGAGCAAAAACAAGTATTTGACAATTCTTAAATCACACTTATTTCCGTGTGACATAGGCTTTAAAAATGTATTGTTAATAAAAAGTGACCGAGCATAATGAGTAATGTAAAAAAAAAAATAACGATATGTGTAAAATACCATAATGAAGGATACAAAAGTAAGAGGTCTGGGGAAAACCCACACGCAAAAGATAACCGCAGTCTGCCGACGTATTTCACGATGTAATGCAATTAACAAGGTATTTTAAGGTTTTATATACAATATTCTGGTATTCTAATTTATTTATATAAATAAAATGATAGACGTATGTCGTTGTGCACGTATTACTTAAAATTTCTGCATAGGTTTCCTTCAATAATCCTTTGTTTCATTTCTTAGACATTTGCAGTCTTATTACAAAAAACAAAAATGAACACGGGCTTAACATGAATTTTACTAACCAGTGCCTAAAATTTTAAAAGTAGTTGAATACATATTTCAAATACTTTACGAAAGCGTGTCCAAGTGGTCGCTAGCTAAACATCTGGTTTAAGTTTTTTATGCAAGCAACTCTGAATAGCATTCGTTCAATTCAATCACATCATTCAAAAACGTTCCATTACATACAGATATTTTGCGAACAATTTCAATTCATGAATAATTTTTTTTTTGAGATCTTTAAGAAAATTTACTTATTTTAAGGTAAATTGATTATCATTATTGTGACATTTTAGTTAAAAGAAAATGATGTAATTGTTAAAATAAGTAATTTATAAGATTAATATATTACGTCAAAATGAGTGAGGTGAAATAAGCTGTTATTATTAATTTACATACTGATAATCTCAGATTAATACATTGTCAAATGTCAATAGTGTCATATAGTAGTAATTATGATTAACTTGTGAATCTCTAAAATTGTGTAATTTAATTATTTCTTCGAAATTAATTATAACCAGGAAATTCATAAATTCTTACGAAACGTCTTTCGCCGACAAATAGAAATACAATAAATCACAACAATAAAATAAGAACTGTCAACTTAGACAAGTGTTAGAGAATATTTAAATAGCGTCCATCTGTAAACAAAGGTAAGACACTCTTTTGTAATCAAGCTTTTTTAAAGCAAGTATTCAACACGTATTTAACTTTTTTGTAATAATACGGTTGATCTTTCTCTTAAAATAGGTAATCACGATAGTACGATAGAACGTGTTCAGCGTTAGCTTTGAATGATGTGCATTTTCTTGCCATGGAGAAGTAAAGAATGGTATTTATGTTTTTTCCTCTGTACATTAAATATATTGTTAAGATAATATATGACGCAAACGAAGTCTCGGGTATTAGCTAGTCTAATAATTTGTATATATTACGTACTGAAAATACGTTTCTTCTAATGTCTATCTTTTAATGATGCTTTAACATCTCAACCGATTCTAATGAAACATTGTATAGAAGTCGATTGTGTTATAAAACAGGACTTAGGATACTTTCATTAATTATTACTAAAGTGTTATTTGCACCCACCAAGTGTAATTTATTATTCCAGCGCGATGGATAACTAATAATTGAAGACGTTATCCTATTATTTATTAACTGTTGTACGTTTTTTTTTTTTTTTAACTTTATTTTTGGCAACCGAGTTTTAGATTATTACTGCCATTGTCGAGTAGGTAATAGTATTACAAGTTCTTCTTCTATTTTATTTTTGGCAATCAGTCTTCTAGTAGACTATTACTGCCATTGTCAAGTGAGTATCGATATTACAAGTTTCTTGATATAATTTCAATGAACCAACAAGATGGTGGCTATCTTGTCCACCATCTTGTTAGAACACTCCTGGGAGTTTTTGTGTCAAGTCAGAATCCATGCTCCGTGGTATTATTTCCGATCCACTTCACTTGTTCACAATAACCAAACTATAATACGTAAAGCACCACCAACATTACACAATATAGAGCCAAATAACACAACATTATAGATAAAATATAAAGACCACTAGATAGCATTCCAAGATCCCGCCAAAAACTCCGTTGTACGTTATTATTATTGAGAATGGTAATTGTCAGCTTGTTTTATCACAACGCGGCAACGTGCGAACAGGTAGGTATTATGCAGCGACTAACAGGTGTAAAAGAGATAGCACTGCACAATGCTCACACATTAAATCACGATTAAAACAAGGAATATTTATTAGATTATCATGTCACTTACGAATTACAGTAACTTACAAAACGGCAATTTACCGAACAGCAGAATATTTGACATTTGACAACTCTTTATAACAACAATTATAACTATAAAAAAGTAAGAACAGTCTAATTTAAATTGTGGGTGGTTTACATTACGGTTAAAATATTGGGTGATATAAAAATAACAGCTGTTGTAGTTTTTAATAAAGAAATGAACAATATTAGAATATGAGAAAGTATAAGAACTAACTAAAAATGAAATTTAAAGAAAAGTTTTTTGTGAAAGAATAGAAAATTTAATCAAAGTGGTCCTTGCTTTAGAACTGGGAACGATTTATGAATTAATGAGACTGTTTTGTACTTGCGGTTCGCCCAATGGAATTGTAGCAAACCTTAGCTGTTGGGTTGTTGTCGCTCCGTCCAAGCCTTAAAACACGTCTTGGAGTGCCCATGCGTGCTCGATGGGGTTGAGATTGGGATTGTGTAGGAGGGATCCCGGAGCCGTGAAAGTTCACTGGTTCGCCGAGCTTTGTGAACGGATGATGCATAACCTAAAATCGGAGCAAAGGTGCGAAATGGGTAGACATAAGGCTGGAATTCCTAATGTAATTTTCTGCATAGTTCCATTTAAAAACGAGCTCAGTTCGCCTGTTCTTTTTCCCGCCCATAACATACTGTTGAGCCGCTGTATGGATGAACTTCCTGAACGCACCTGAGCCTTTCAGTTTTCCGGGCCGACGATACACTCGCACCCTCTGTTAGTTCCCGAACGCGTATGGAACTTTTTCCCATTGTTTGGGTATGTTTGCGTTCTTCCTCTTCGCGAGGTTCCGGCGTCGGTGGGCACCGATTGGGCTTCGAGCTGTGGCGTCTCATGCAGTGATTTCACAGTTTGAGGACTTCATCAACACCACTTGAAATTTGTGCCTCAACTTTCTCTCGAGCGGTTAAGGTGGCGTCTTGCAGCGTTGTATGTCCGGCTTGCCGAGTGGTTGTCTCCTTTTCGGCCGGTGCTGTTCAGCGGGTTCTCCGTTTTGTGGCTGCAAAGACGACAATCCTCTTGTGTAGGGTCTGAAATTGATTCTTCCCGCTTGCACTCCCTCAGCTCTTTGCATTTCTCTGCCGCGCGAGGAAGTCTATATTTGGTAATTTAGGGGAATAAAAGTAGATTAAACGCACAAAAGCGATTGAAAAAAAAAAAATAAAATTTTTCCGGGCTAATAAAAAAAAGTTTCTACCTCGCACTTGGGTAATACTGAAATTTATAAATGGTAAATTTGTTTCCGATGTTGCTTAGATTTTTTGATGTGTGTATTATTGTAAAATACCATGATTTCATAAATTACTATGGGCATAAATTTGTTATTGTGACCTATACTTAAGTATGACCATTTTGCTAATATAATAAAATCTTTTCAATATAGGTGATCTAGTCGTGGTGGTCTAGTGGTTTCGAACTCCGGCATGTACCAACGAATTATTCGGAATTCGCGTTTAACCTAAATTGAACACTATCGGCTGACAATGAATAAAAACATCGTGAGGAAGTCGAACCTGAGACATGTTTCTGTGTAGTTACTTACTATATGTGGGAATACATAAAACTGTGAATTTCTCAGAGTGTGAAATTGCCGATACGTTGTGGGCTGGCGTGGTGATTATGCCCATACCTTCCTTCGGGAAGAGGCATATGGCCCTGCAGTGTGTCTCTTACAGGTTGGTGATGATGATGAATATAGGTGAAATCAATGGCAGAAGTTAATATATCATGCACGGTTGTTGTTCGTTATTGAAATAACGTTACAGATGTTTGATAAAAACGGGTGATTGAACGGAAACCAAAATAAATAAATTGGAATTACACGATAAAGTTTTACCAGGAAAAAGTATGATATTAACCTTTGTGAAAGATTCTCAGAACAGACCTGTCGCAAACATGTGTTTTCTGCGAAGAACCCGCATGGGTGCGGAAAACCATTCGGATCATAAAGATAAAATAAAATTGCAATCTTTTTAAGGAAATTGTGCCAAAACTTTATAATCGTTGTGTTAAAAATTAATTCTTAAACCACGTAATGTTTATGTATTCAAATTTAATAAAAATACCTCGTTGAACAAAACAACATCAATAGATAAGAAAACAATACTATTATAATACTGTAATAACCATATATGACTTCTATGTATGTTTTACCATGGGTTCTGAAATAACTAATCAACGAATTTGGTTGTTTTAATTATCCATACTAATATTGTAGACTAGCTTTTGCTCGCGGATTCGCTCCCGTTAATGTGGATTGTACCTATTTGTCGAGCATTTTTTTTGTTACGATCCTAAGTAATATTATATATGTGAATATGAGTTTGTTTACTTATTACGAATACACACAGACACATATAAAGATGTACACATATTGTGGAAGGGTTTTATATTTTCCCTTATTTTTCGAACTTGGTTAGTTTAGCCGAATTATCAGATTTAGAATACATGTTTGAGTTCGTGAGGCACACGCTGGCCCATGACTCAATAAGTCTTATACGTATGATCAGCTTAGTTTGTTTAGCTTAGTCAGATTTGCGATGTTATATTCAAGACAACAGCCCGAACCGAGTTTCGACTAATTTGGCACTCTTATGCGCTCATACTTAAGCGCTTACCCAAAAAAAAGTCCGGTGAAGCTGTGTAGGCCCGTTATACAGTTAGTTCGAAAAATAAGCACTCAACTGGATAGTTCCCCAACTCGTCACAATGTAATCTGTCGCGTTTCGAGAATAGCCAGTATATAGTATATAACCAGCTGCTAAGAGTCAAGCCGTCAAGACGGATTGTAAATTACAATGTGTGTCGTTGCTTTTGAACTGCATTGTGCTTACAGCCAGGTATAAGTACTGTCACTTTGTCAGTCTGCAATAAAAAAGAGATTTTCCTATGTTCACCTTGGTTTGTAAATGTAGATCGGCAGCGGTTGTGCCATAAAGGAAAAATAAGAGCGATCACATGGCGATGCGTCTACGATACGAAAAGGGGCGGCGGGGAGGTTGGCAGGATTCGTAAGGCAGTAACATTGAAGAACCTATCACTTACACGCGTCAACGATATGCTTTATTTTGTTCCTACTTTGTAGGTACATACATGATTTTATTAAAACACAATATTACAAAATACCCACCGGAATTCCAAATATAATTACCGCTATCATCATTGTTCCATTCATTACGAGGTTTATGGTTAAAAATAAATAAATAATGTATACCATACCTAAGGTCATATTTACTTTCAAGGCTAGCAACAGGAAAATAACAAACATTGAACATATAACTGATACGGAACCCGGTATCGGTGAGGGGAATTCCTAAAAATCCGATCAGGAAGGAAGTAAGTAGTAAAAAGTAAATCATTACTTACAACGAATCTTATAAAATCTTTGTATTTAGATAAAGATGACAAGTATTAATATAAAGTGGTTTGGTAAATGTTTAACGCATGGTTTATATAGCAATAAGAATTTTTGAAGAAATTTACTATACCAAAATATTTTTTATTTTCACTACATTTGTGGTAATCATTTCAGCCGTATGGGTAAAAAAAGTGTGTGTGTACTTACGTACACGCGTTAGAAGTTATACTTCTTTGGCGTAACAAGATAAAAATCTTTTCAAAAATTTTATCTTCACCTTATTCTACGTTTGTAGAAAAAACGACACTTACAATAGAAAAAAGTATTTAATTCATTGAAAGTTTTAATACAAAGAAATACAAACAACAAATACAAAGAAACAAAATGTTGACTATAGCTAACTTCAGGGTGTCGGTTTTTCGTGACGGTGTGCGCGCGCATCGTAATAACTTCAGGGTATCGGTTTTTCGTGACGGTGTTCGCGCGCATCGTAATAACTTCAGAGTGTCGGTTTTTTGTGACGATGGGCGCACGCATCGTAAAAATTTACTCTCATCATTTTTCCTTAACGCGCCAAAAGAAGTATAACTTCAAAAATGTTTAACAAATCCCGTAAGAAACCCAGATTCTCGTCGATGATGCTCCCGCTGTCATATAATTTATTAAATAAATACAAGTATTTTATAGCAGGATCAATAAAAATTCAAGACAATCAAAGTTAATTATTCACGATTCATTCAACAGACAAGGTTGGTTCAATTGAGCGCTTACTACGAAACTCGAGTACGCGATGTACTTAAATAGTAAAAGAATGCACCGACACGACGTGACGTGCATCTGCAGTTATATATTATACACCTCGTTTATCATTGTATAGTGTGTATAATATTTATAGTTAAATCCATACTGATTGAGTATAATTGGAAAGCCGAAAACTTCGAATCTAACATTAGTAACGGGCGCTATGCGTTGTTTGTACTATAAAATTTGTAACTGAAAAAAATGTGATTGTTACTGCGTTTTCATTTGTAGTACTATTTACGACAGCTATCGCAACGAAACCTTCAACGAAACGTCACCTTGGTACGTTGCTAACTTGGTAGGGTCGGGCGGTATGGAGGCTGTAGTAGAGACGTAGTAAACGCCGTAGTGTGGGATGTGGATAGGGCGCGGGGCGGTGGAAACATATCGCATTCCATATTATTTATTTTGTCGGTAGGTACAGGAACTGATACATATATATGACATAACGTAGTAGCTAATTCCGGTATAAATAATTCTGTTCTAGTTTTTATCACTGTTGTCATCATATTTTTTTAG